>QGMG01000038.1:0-79191 GCA_007825325.1 Lachnellula cervina | reverse complement strand
AATATATATATTATAAATAACTATAATAAGTATATAGTAAGGTTAAAGCTTATATATATATAGTTCTATTAGTGATTATAGAGATTATAATAAAACATTCTAAAATCCTAAAATCGCGAAATCGCGAAATCGCTTAATGTTGCCTATATATAGGTTTCGCCAACCATAAAGGGGTATATAGAGTCAAATAAGCAAAAACTAGCTATAATATAGTATATAAAACAAGTTACAAACCTTTATATATAGAGATAGCTTCTATTTGAGAGATCACTATTGAAATTACTTCGGCTTCTACTATTTGTCCCGTCTATTACGAAGGTATCTTATATCTTAGTTGCATGTTCTGCAACTAATAGTTAAGGCTCTTATTTTTATCAAATTTTTTAGTCACTGTGACTGAATAGGCTATTATGCCTTTTCAATCTTTGCCTAAATATAAAAGTAAAGATGAGAAATTGAATCTATTTTGGATGTCTTTTAGTATAAGTGTGAATGGTGCGCTTTGATTCTATTAAAACCGTAGACTTGATAGTCACCTATTTTATATAGTAAATTACTAGGCTTTTTAGTTACTTACAACGCGAGTCCCCTGAAATTAGGAAGGTAGTGAATCTTCGCATTTAAAACCTGTGGAAAGTAGTATATATCAGTTGAGTTTCAAGGAGTGTCTCTAAAACTTTCATCTCTTTGAAGAAATCAATACGGAGTAATCACTCTAGAAGAAGTGCTGATTAGTCTAAAGAGGAAAGATCTTCTAGAGAGTAGCGAAGGATCTAATATCTTCTCTCTTATAGAGAGTCTGCAGTCATCTGCGAGACTATAACGGAACAAAGAACAGTCTAGAGTCTCATATAACACTCGTCCTAACTCCAATCTTTACTTGTTTCTTATTCGTCAAATCTCTCGGTATTCACAAGACTTTTCTTAACTATGAAGTGTAATTGAACGTTACAAAACTGTGCTATGCGGTCGTCAAGAAGATCGAAAAATGAATCTGTACTTTGGTTCAGACGCAACCGACTTATTTCTCACTCCAAATGTTACGAAGGCAAGGGAAACTGAGTTCAAGACCTCTGTTTGTGTTCTTCCTCCACTTCACCTAAAGAAAAGTGATGGAAGGACTTGGACTCTTGATCGACTCTAAATTTTAGCCACACTAGTTCAGCTGGAACCCAACTCCGGACCAAGGAGCTAATGGGATATATTAATAGTGAGGAGCTTCTAAGATACATATAGGAGAGAATATATCGTCGACTGCAGTCCGGATATTAGAAAAGATAGACATCTTATAGACTCATAAGAAGTAATCGCAAGCAGGAGTAAGGTATGCGGGGGGCACGTTTCGTTATATAATAGACAAACACCTACAAAATTGAAAAGTATATACAGTACTGCTTCAATATATATATACTTGAACAATATCACTACTATATATAAGTGCTTCATGACTTCACAATTTCATGGAATCCCAAATGCTATCCTTGCCGCGCTAGCACAGACAAGTTTATATTTTTCATCCGTAGTCCCTCGTCGATTCAAATCGGGGGATCACGATATGGTAAGCAATATGCTTCATCACCGCGCGTACTCTCCTATAAGAAAAACTTCTCATTCAAAAGCACTAGCCAGCTTCTACCCCCTTCCAGTTGAAATGAAAGCATAAGAAGTAATCCCTAACTCGCTCTACCTCCACAAGCGCTTTCGCCAAACAAACCAAAGATATTCAATACAGGAGCAAGAATCTAGCTTTCCGTCTCAATCGCAAACTGCTAAAATAGCCTCGGCACCGGCTTCCAGCGTATCTAGCAGCCTCATTAGCAGAGCACCACGCCCTTGTTAAGTACAATCACATATCCAAGTCACCTTTAACCACACCCATCAAAACAACACCCGACTATCTCCCTGAATATACTTCAACTCAAGAGCGGAAAATCGAAGTTCACAGAGAAAGATAAACTATAAGTAGGTAGTACTTACTAAGTACAACTATAATAATCATTCGCAATACTCACACTTATAGAATATCAGGTCCACCATATCATATCATATCTATCTATCATCGTACAAATACCAAGACCTCGATTATCAGCCTCAAGTTTCAAGCCTCTCCCACTCCCCCTCCACCCCGAATTCTTTCTCTCCCATAGTCTTCCAGCGATGAAAGTACAGTACAGTTAGTAATGGATAACATGCTAGAAATCCTACTTAGAACATCTTGTTTCCGAGTCAAAACGCTTGTCTAAATAAGCCAGCTTAGCAATACATCGAAGAAGCCCTGTACATGTCTGGAAAGAACCCAGCATTTTCGCCTGCGACCTGCTAAAACATAGTCCAGGAAGAAAAGCCAGGAAGGTCGTCCATCTGCCTCAATCCGAGCAGCTTACTCGGTAATTCGTCAAAAGTGCCATTTAATCCATCCCAATAATCTAGAACTCGAAACCGAACATGGCCGAGCTACCTTGTTGATTATCTCACAGAGTCCTCCGTATACAATACATTTCCAGCCAAAGCCCAGGCCCAGGCCCAGCACTTAATCAACAACACCATGCTATTAGGCACAAGCTGTTACTCCGTATCTGTCTCGGCGTGACTCCGTATTCCCACGCCCCGTACCGCCGAGAACGAATCAGTGCAGCGATGTTTCGCGTTTCTGACGATTGAGAAATAAACGACGAGAAGAAAAAAACAAGAGCATTCGAATTTGAATTCAGAACCACGAATCCCCAAAGGATACGTCACAAGTTCACAATACGGCATTATAGGAAACAAAACTACGGAGTAAGCTTTTCCCCGGTCGATATGATCGCCCGTTATTGCGTGCCTACAGTACGTGCCAGGACAGAACTCCGGAAGCATGAAATAAACGCAAACTTTAAATTATAGCTGGGAACGAATAAGAAGTTGCAGATTGAACAGGACGGGGGTTAGAAAAGAGGGGATGAGAGGGGATATAAAAGGTCTGTGTTATGTTTAGGGGTCACCACAAAACCCAACGGCCCATGGTGACCCCTAATTATGCTATTTGCAAAGAATACGGAGGAATGAAAAAGAAGAAGGCGGTTTGTACAAAATAGAAGGAGCAGGGGGAAGACCCAGTGGGAGGGATTATATGGTCATGTGACTGCAGAGAAAAAGCGTCGAGGACTAGTCTATCGATTGCGTGATATACATTGATATAGATGTATATATAGATATAGATATATATCACGATTCATCCGTGGCGGTCTAGTCTTCCTTCTGTAACCGGAACCGATTCCGCCGAGTTGTGTTATATAGAGTTTCGTTTGGGTGAGTGCATGACTCAAATAGAGTAGTAAGGTTGATTGATGACATGCATAAGTACTTGCATGCATAAGTGCTTGGGTGAGTGAAGGAGTGTGTAAACAAATAGACTTGATTAAACTGAAATACCTAAGAGTAGGCTGGACAGGACTTTCTGTCTGATTATGCATGCATTATGTATTTGGCTGCTGACTCCTTACTTATGCAAAAGAGGGGTTTTCGTATACAGAGAATGGGGGAGGTAGGTGGGGCGGGCACGTCTTTTTTTGCTGCACTGCAGCCAAACTACTAAGAAGGAGAAGGTAAGAAGGGAGGGGTCAGTTAGTTACTAGTAGATTGAATAAGGCGGGAGGAGCCTTGATTGAGCATGTGTAAGGTAAGGTGGGTAGGTGTAAGATCATTTATAGATTAAATATTAAGTATAGATATAATTAGTAAGTCCCCGTATCCGTATGCGCAATCCGGTCAAAGCCCCACAAGATATTTTTTGTTGGCATGGCAGAAACATGGTATCAAGCAATCAAATCAAAACAACCTCGACTCAACACCCCCAAAATGCAGCAGCACCACCCTCAACTCCAGCCCCCATGCCCCTTTGCCTGCAGCGCCCCATCCCATGCAAAAGATAACAAGAAAGACTAGCCCTAAATTTAATTAAAAAAAACGCACTATTAATAAAAGAAGAAACTTCCACCAAACGCTAAACAGCGACCGCCTTTACTTTAGTCTGATGATAATATAATTGGCCACAAAGTAGAAAAGCCCTGCCCCTATATCTTTCGTATATCTCAAGACACATTCCCTCCTCTTCTCTTCTCTTCCGTCTTTTGTATTTCCGACAGGCAAACAGCTAGAAATAAAAGAACAGACTCTTTGTATTCAAATACGTACTGTCCGTATAAAGCGAGATCTCCATACGCATACCACCCAAGATGCAGAGCAGAGTGGTATATTCTGCAGAGAGGAAAAGAAAACAAGACTCATGATGTGTATCTGATGTAAAAGAAATAGAAAACGACAATGGTATATGCTACATTACACACAGTACACTCCGTGAAATGCAGCCCGCTCATACAAGACGCCACCGGGACTCCATTCCATCCAAATACGTTAAGAGCACCCCTGGTCCCCCGGACCGTGAGAAACAAAAACAAAAACACAAGATCAAGATGTTATGAAAGGATATCTAGAACAGGCAAGTATTGACGGCAAAAAAGTCAATAGGCAAGCAAACGAACTAAAGCAATAAGGTGTGGCGGCGAGACAGTCGCTGAACATGGGGAGTGATGACGACAAGGACTCCGGACTCGGCTGAAAAGGAGAGCGACTTTCGAAAAGATGGTGTCGAAAGGGAAGAGAGATGGCCGAGAAGTCCTCGAAGAGGTTGCGGAGGAGAGGCGGTGTTGTCAGAGGCAGCGAATAGGGTGACGAGGATGAGGCCCCGTTGCAGCGCGATACGATAGGTCAGGAGGGTGGTAGTAGTGCCGTTTGACTTATTCGAAACGAAGTCAACAGACTGTACTAGGGGTTTGAGTGGGTGTCTGATGTTATGCAGGCCTCGAGATGGTGGAGAAGTACTGTAAGTATTTGAGTAGAAGCCAGAGTGGGCGATATTGATTATCCCCCCGTAGGACTGCGCATGTGAGGGAATACGAGGATGTGGTGAAGGCTTGCAGGGTCAGGCCGCGCTAGTCGTTGCGCATGACCCAATGATCTGCTAGGACACCCTCACCTGGAGGAAACTCCCGCTGCAGCCAATCACCCCGCCTTCCTGACTCACGTATCGCACGTATCTCACGTACGCGGCATCTGGTGACTCTGCTGTTGAGAAGATAAACTTCTCGCAATCCTGTTATCGCCAGTCTGCTCCCCAACGTGAACGCTGCGAGAATAGTTCAGTGACTGGGATCCCGCAGAACTACCGGCGGCAGTCGCGGGGCCGCTGTCGAGATATGCTACCCCTACTGAGGATATGTCCCACGAGCCTCGACTGCTCTGACTGCCTAGCTGCTGCTGGTACTGCTGCTGCGAAGCCTGCATGTGATGCTGTCCCCCTTGCCAGTGCCCAGCCGTTTCGTGGGGGTTCTGGGGAAGTGAAACGCGAAGATCCGGAGGGCCACCTTGTAGGACCATCGACTTCTGACTATGAGGAGAAAGCACTCGCGTGGGCATGTTACTCGCGTATGCCGTTGAAGATGTTGAACCTGTTATCGAGCGGGGCGAAATCGCCCCATGGTGATCACTCGCATAAGAGAGGCCGGCAGATGAGCCTTCAGTCGCATAACCGGTCGAGCTGACTGGTGTGAGAAGCGCGGGCGCTGGAGGTAATATTGACGCCGGGCTTGCAGACTGCTACCATGTGAGTGCCTGGGAGCACAACCGGAGGGAATAACTTACGTATTTGCCCATGACTTTCTTCAGCGCAGAGGCCAAGTCTTTCCAGTGGAAGACCTTGACATCCTTTTCAATATTGCGGGGCTTAGGGGTTGGAAAGGCCATGATGACTTTAAAAAACTCCTCGGTGTCTGGTTTTCCCTTGGAGACAGTCAATGGCCGGAAGTGCTCCAAGTTTCTCCGTATCCTGTTCTTCTCCTCCACTATGAAGTGGACCCCAATAAGTCTTTCCAAAAGATATATTGTATCAACACTTGTAATAAAGCAATCTTGCTTCTCCTCCCAATAGATGCAACTGATGCAGACGCCTTCCTCCGGTCGCTTATCTACAGAGACCGGTTGAAACGTTGTGGTGATAGTACTTCCTTCTTGTGACCACCGGAAATGTACTAGTCGTCTTTTCAAGTCCCACTCTTCTTCCGACCAGCCCTGAGCCATAGCATCCAAATCGCCGTCGATCTCAAGTTTAGCTTTTTGCGGGTAAAGTGCATATGCATTGAATTGCTGACCAGGGTGGCCCGCATGTGGAGTCGAGGCGGGACTTGGCGTTTGCTGCAGTGTTGATGTTCTAATCAACCGTGGGTTTGCAGAAACAGCTGGTGAAGGTAGAGCAGATAAGGATGGTCGAGTGACACCTCCAGAGGGTATACCTGGGCTACGCACCATGGTCGAACTAACTGCTCCGTAAGCAGGGCTCCAGCTCCCCACTTGTGGTGATTGCGCCTTCATTGTTGGGGGAGAAGCCGTGGAAGAATTCGAGTAACCATATGCAAGATGCCTTGTTGACGGTTGCGTCTGGTACCCACCTACAGACCGGTTGTACTGTGGTAGAAGATTGCCATACGAAGCACTCGGTTGCAGATACGGGGCATAGGAGGAGCCCCCATCAGCTGCGGAGTATCCATAGGTGCTGAACTCCTCTTTTGGTCGCAAGACTTGATTTGAAGCCCGTTTGACGGGACATTTGAGCTCTGCAGACTCTGAAGAGATCTTCCTCTTCCGGGAGAGATCTTGAGGAGTTTCGCTGCCGCTTTGTGTCGAACCGGACAGATATGTAAATTTACCCACAGTGACTTTCCCCATCACATCTCCATCTCCGCTTTCCATAAACATGTCTATTGGCACTTGTGCACTTGCCCAGTTTGTGGCCGAGAATTGTGGGACCTGGGTTGTGACCGTGTACTGACATACGCCTCCCTGCTGACTGGCTTTCGCCAGCGAAGCCTGGCATTTCCGATGACCAAACATTAGGAAGAATTCCGGCGTACTGCTTGTCATAAGCTCGTAGAGAGATGTGATAGAAACGTAGATTTTTGTGTCCTCAGAACCCGAATGGGGAGAAAATGACTTGACTTCTGGAACTGGCGTAGATCCGACGTTGAGATAAGGTCCAGACTGGTCATCGTAGGGCACGTGGGCGTGGGCGTGGGCATGATTGTTAGGATAGGCCATTGGCGTCAACTGTGTCGTACTTTGGAAGCCCGGCGCAGTTGACGCAGGGACGGACAGGGACTGGGCCTCATACGCCGGTGCGGCGTAGGGATATGGGCTTTCGGGATATGTCCGGCCAATATTGTAGCCTGAAGCAGTCAGTACAGTGAATGCGCTTTCAGATAGGTCTTTTGGATTGAAGAAATCAAAAACTGCCACCGGATGACCAAATGTCCACATTCACTCACCATGAGGTTGGGGATTGGCTGGTTTCCCGTAGGCAGACATGGAAAGGATGTCCTTGGGAGAATCCACCCTGGCCACAAGGGCTCCCTCGTACCCTTCTTCGTGGAAGGCTGCACTCTCGGGCGAAGCGTACGACTCGTCCAGAATTATAGGTCTATGAGACGAGAGCGGCTCAGGCTGCAACAAATGAGTCAGTTAGCAAGGCACCTGGGCAGAGAAGCGAAAGAGGCGAAAGAGGCGAAAGAATGACAAAATGTAGGCAACAATGCAATGATTCCCACTTACGTCGAACAAACTGTACGTAGAGTATGCCAGCTTGACGGTTGGGAGAGGAATCGATATTGATTCTTAGAAAACGAACGACAGCAGTAGGTGCTCAAGCAGATCTCCAATCGTGCAAGTGCCAGCGGCTGAAATCGAATGATGGGGTGGCAAATCCGACGTTTCTGGTCCATGGAAGGTGGAATCCGGAGATCAAGAAGTTGCTGTGCCCAAGGTATATGTGGGAGAAGACGGTCGAAAGCACAATAAAGGGTTCGGGATGCGTGGTGTTCTGAATTCGAAACGGCTTTCACCCAAAGTTCAAGTAGTAAGGTAGCTGACGAGGTTATCGCTGCTGATGTCGATATTGATATAAATTTCAATGTCAATATCAATAATGCTTTCTCTCCCCTCAACACTACCAGTAAAGTTCTCTCAGTTTTCGACGGCCGAGCAGCTAACGAGCGATGCCGAGAACTTAAAGCGAGAGTTGGAGTAGATGGCGTTAGTCGAAGAGCTTAGATTTCCAACTAGCGATTAACGTTAACGTTGTTGATTAAAGTTGTCGCTGGCTGCCGCCTTCTAATGTCGGGAAGCTGAAACTAGAGAATAAAGTATTTCCAGCGGATGGATCTTCTAAGTGATGAAGGTAAGTCAGTCGCGGCGTGTGAGTATATGTGTAGGTGTAGGTGTAGGTGTGCGCGCGGAGTGTTCTTGCAATAAATAAAAGTAGATGGATAGTCTTGGATCGACGAGGACGCGCTGCGAGTTGCCCGTGCGCCACCAGGACTGAGATATGCACGTACAGTACTGGATGCAGACAAAGAGTTGAAGCTTTTGACATTCGCCAGATGGACCGGGGGTCTCTAGAGGTTATGCAGCCTCCCGTTGATGGTGAACCTGTTCGCATGGGATCTTAGAGTCAGTTCATGTCATTACATCCATACTCGTGTATGTTCATGTTCATGCTCGTAAGTGCCGATGACTTGCAAAAAGAGCTGCTGGGGGCCGGTGGGGGGTGTGTAGAGGCAGGCAGGCATATGTACACATGCCTTCATAGTGTTGAAGGTTGGAGCAACTGCTCGTACAGTGACAGATGACTTTTATGTACAGGGATGCAAGGGATGAATAGCAATGAGAGAGGGCAAAGTGCACGTACTACTAGTAGAATAGGCGGGGTCCAGTGCGAATGTGGTATGGCCTACTTCCGGCTCCAGTAGTAGTGTCAAAACGCCAAGTAGCGCTGGGCCAGGCAAACGACAGGGAAGCTGGAGCAGCAGCCGGAGGGCTGGAAGGCTGGAAGGGTCAAGTATTTAGTAGTTGAGCAATACAATAAATACCACTCAAGTCTCGCGCCCGCGTAAAGGGCGGCTGATGGATCTGAATATGGTCACACCAAGCGAGTGGGCGAGGCTTGCCGCGCCTCTGGAAGGCTGGGAGGAAATGCCAATATGGTCCGAGAAGCTGCTGTCAATGCTTCACAGAAATCTCAATGGCTCTATCTGAAATGATTACGATTTCTATACCATCCAGTTCATGTCGAATGGGTATATGTCTGGCCAGTCTTGTCTAAACAAAAGGTCCAAGGGAGTCGATCTTGATCCAAGTCGGTGGCCTCACTTGTTGCTTGCCTTTCTGGATTTTCGTATTTCTCCCCGTATTGAGCTGAGGTAAAGAGGGACAGTCCAAGAGGGTATTAAGGAGGCTGTGAGCTTGACTCAAGAATGCGAGGATTGGTGTGGCGGATGTTCAATAGCAACAAGAGAATACGCAACCACGAGCTAATCAGTAAAATAAAGAAATAGAGGCGCGTTCTGGAAGGCGATGCTGGACAGAAGAAGAAACATCAGGTGGAAGCGGGTGAAGAAGGGGGGTGACGGCTGGTATATGGAGGTGATGTCCCTTTCTTGCCAAGGAGTAAAGTCGAGCGAAGCATCGAGTTTACAAGTCAAGTAGGTATGTTTGTGTATGTATAATAGATGTTGGAGTCTAATTCTTCGGCGGCCTAGAGCTGGGCCAAGTAGGTAGGCTCCAGGGGAGAGTTGGAGGGCAGTAAAGCGCGCAGTGGGTGGCTGTCTTCCTGGTGTGGTTGTCCTCGAGTATGCAAAGCCACTACGATGCTGGTTGACGGATAGGCTATCGAGTCTCGTGGCCGGCGTCAGTCTGGCAAGGCATGGCACGCAACAACAGAAAAGAAGAAAAAAGAAGAAGCTGTCAGTTCGTGCGTGAGGTAAGGTGAAGCAAAGCTCCTAACTTGCTTGAGCCAACGGGAGTTTTCCTGGCGCTGCACCAAAAGGAGTGGTCTTTTGGAGCATTTCCGTGGCGGCCGTACATGACTTCCCCTTCCCTTCCCTCACCCAGAGTTCTTCCAGGGTACAAGGAGGTTAATTCTTAGTGCTGTTACAAGGCTTGGGGAAAACAGGGACATGGTGTCCACTTTGTCCAGGGGTGTTGGGAGGGAGAGAAAAGGGGATCGAGGCCAAGGGAACCAAAAAAACAAGGGTAGCTTTTTGTGGCTCATGGATGCACGCTCAAGCTGTCGAAACAGGCATCGCTCGCTATGGAAGTAGCTGGAAATAGCCTGCCGGCTTGTAGCCTCGGCAGCGCCCAACATTGCTAGAGCTCCCCAATAAAGCAGTTCCAATGGGCTCCACAATACTGTACATTACGAAGTCTACTGTACGGAGGTACTGAGGTACTCGTATGCTTCCCTGCCGGCCTGCAAACTTTACTTTTTTTTACAATTATTTGTTTATACTTCGTAGCTACCTATACCTTACTTTGTCATTGAGCACTGTAATCAGATTGAACGCAGCAGCACCATGCACTGGAAATCCCACTTCCAGCGCATGCACAGGTTGATGCCTCTACCCTTTCATCCAGGCTCTCGGTGCCCATGTTACCTCAACGTCACCCTGCCGACTTTGCGCGAGCCTGTCTTTGTCACCCCTTCTGGCGCCGGTAAAGTGAGACGATCGCCCCGGCACTTGAGTCCCACACGGCCAAACGAAGCCAACGGGCATGGATGTAATATCGAGATTCTGCACTCAATCAATCTAACCTTTTTATTTGCATCTTATCCCGCATCCCAAACCTTGGAGTGCAGTGCTTTAACCCAGTCGTTCGCGGCTACGGAGGACTCTCCCAGCTTTCCACTGTACGGACGGAGGCAGGGAGGTAATGGCGGCTGCGGGGAATGGACGGCAGGCAGGACTTACTTACACATCTTGCGCAATAATACATTCTTTCTTCCACTAGTTCACGTCTTCGTTCCCGCGCAGGGCAGGCAGGGCAGGGTAGGCTTTCTCTCTCAGTCTGGGCCAGAAGCGGCACCCGTGTACGGTCGGCGGAACCGCGAAAAAAAGCCAATATCTCCAATAATGGCCCTCTACGCTGCTGATCGCATCAACTAGAGCAGCCAGAAGCGTCCGGGAGAGGTAGCGGGTAGGGCAGCTGTCCACCAATATTCGAATATATCTGACGCCTTTTGATAGTGGTTGCGGACTTGCAAATGGTGATGCAGCACGACGAATCACGACAGCAGAGGTGCAGGGAAAGGATCGACGCCTGGGTGCCCTCGCGGGTGTGTCAGGTCATTCAGATTACGGACTGGACACCTGCACAGACAGGGACCCCTTGTACCCCTGAGGCGCCACAACGACAGGGCCTTTCGGCCAGTCTCCCGAGAGCCTAGAGGTGTCGCTCTACTTACTGGATAGAGTACCGTATAGGTAGGGTATGGGGTACTGTACAACAAAATCCCGCCTTTCTCATAGCTGCAAGGTGTACCTCCGTACCTCCGTAACACCGCTCTCAGAGAACCTACTGATGTTTCCAGAAGGGTCGCTCACCGCTGCCGTACACTCTTTGGAGGTTGCATTCTTCATCTTGCATCGCATCGCATTATCCCGTTATGGCGCATCCGGACGTGTCACCGGAGACGAAAGGGTCACCGCCGCTTACAGACTTCGTAAGGAACTTGCCTCTGATTGGCAGCACACCCACTCGTCGTGGGGATGCGGTCGTCATGTGAGCTATGTATAGCCACTGGGAGAGGCGTAAGACGATCATGCGAGAGCTGAGCCAGAGCATAGAGAATATTCTACTTTACAGTAGCAAAGGTCAGGATTTACCTTGCCTTGCGGCTTTAACGGCGGTTTTCCTTCTCCGCCTTCAACAAGACGTGAAATACAGTATTCGCGTTTCTTGTGGCTGAGGTCTCTGGAATTTTACCCCAGTCTCATCGTCAAAAAACCCTGCAACTTGTCAGCTGAATGCTGCATGGTAAAGCCTTGGGCGACCTGAAAGGTGAGGTTTTCAGCCACTTGCCGCAGATCAATGCAGGCACGGACAGGGGATCGATGTGGCTCTTGTTCAAATTGCCTTTTTCTTTAATTTTACCGCAGTTTTTTTCTTTTCCCCTTTCAAACGTTCAACTTTCTTTTTTATCTTGAAAATATTCTCCGCGTTTGTACGCCGTAGCCTACTAACAGAGGGGGAGGACAAGTACACACATCCTTGAAACCTTATCTGGGGCGAGCTGCCCAGGTACGGGACGGGTACTACTCCGTACCGGAGTTTCCTACTTATGTATATTTTCAGCAGCCTGTCTACCGACTGGCTTTTCATCAGATGGCTTCAGTGAACTCGAAGGGGTAATCTTAATAAAAAAAAGTACAATCTTTAAAATTCTTCAACAGGCCTGGAACTTTTTGTCACGTACAAAGTACTTCGTACTTCGTATTTGTTGCGGTTTTTTTGTTGAGGCTGGGCGGGTAAAGTTGTGTATCACGGCGTCACCAGTTCGTTACACAGATGCAAGGTCCCATTCTTTTTTACCAACAATTTTCTCGAATCCGAGTACTTGAATTTCGGAGATCAGGTGAGGGATCACAAAAGCAGCGGTTTAAAGTTACGATCGTCCAGTCTCCGTTGAATTTCAAGTTAGTAACGGGTCGCCTCATCGGCCGTAACACACATCATCATGATAACGGCGATAATAGTGGCTTGCATTTTATGGCGGTGAGGATCAAGGAGACTCTCACAAATTGCGCTAGTAGCATGTATATCTTCTGAGATCGGACTGACAAGTCATATGCCAAAGTACCTCTCCTCCCTTTCATTACTAGCGCCCTCGATCCATGGGCAATGTCCGTGGCAAGCGCACTTACTTACATGAAAGCAGGCTTCTTGCAGGTGCTCTGACGGCCGATGGCGGAGTATTCGGTAGATTCCGATTCTGGGCTTCCCATAATCCAGCGCAGAAAATCGCCTGTTTCCAAATATCAGATATCAGGAATCCGACCTTCTCAAGAGTTTCATAAAAGATGTCTTTGTTCCTGTATCTCATCTCAACCAAGACGGCGGGACACCAATCATCTCTTAGTTCCTGCCCCAAGCCGCTTGGGTACCTGAATCTTAGTCTCCACATGCAAGACATCTCGAACACTCTCTTCACACATGGAGCTGTCGCCGAAAGGCTTCTTACATTTTAGCATGCGAACTTTCTGTTCTGGGTTGCGTTGAAAGCGATGAACTGTTGGCCTGTGCAAACACCCGTCCACGTGGGAACCTATGCAGCAACCCAGTATTGAGGGTATTTGCAATAACTGGCACTACTGATGTCTGGGCCAAGGTGTGTTTTCTGAGGCTTCTTCACAAATTATGATAACCATTAGAGTACCCCCACTCCAGATAGCCTGAAAGTGCTTTTTCCTATGTCTTGGGACTTTGCGGGGCTAACTGTGGGGCGCATACTAGATACAAAGTATCTAGGGATCTAAATGTGAGCAATATTGATCCACTTATGCCGGGAATCAGTACGATCTCACTGGATTCTGACGGTGGCTTTGATCGTGGAGCTGGGATTTGCGATTTACGAGCCGTGTTTCGAATATACTCAAGCTCATTCCATTGTTTCCTTGGTATTTGGTAATATCCTGAAATGAGTCAGGGGAAGCTCTGGATCCATTTCTTTCACATTCGAGAGACACTCCGTTTTGGAAAGTTTCGTGGCGTACTTTCCTTTGACGAGATCGCCGTACCTGCATTTCTTACTGTTTGGGAGTCAATGAAGCTTTTCATGAACTACTTTTCAAACATGGGGCGACGATATACCACAAAGGTTCTCCTTCTCATGAGCATGGGTACCGTTTCTATTGATCGCCCGCCGCCTTTCCCTAAACCCATCTTTTGCTGCTTCTTGGATTGAACTTTGAGTTTCCTCTGTAACGCTATTGAGGCTGTGCCTTAGTACAGATTAGTTTACAAAATAGCCGAATACTCCCCCCTTTTCATTGGTTCATGTAGTCATGATGGATGCACTGCCACATTACAGTACTGCAGTTGCACTACAGCACAAACCCCGATCTCAAATTCCTGAAACGTCTCTCTTCCTCTGAAAGAAAAAAAAGACAGGTATATTCCGAGCCCACAAATAAAATTGCTCCAACACTTCGGGGGAAAATCTTAGATCATAAAAATGAGAAAATCTTTGATCCCCAGCACCCCTTCTTATTCTGCCAGCAAGCACGTCGTATCAAAACCTCTCTCACAACTAGACATCAACCACAGACATGACGATCAACATCCGGCCCTGAAGTTTCTCGCCCCGCCCCGCCCGCAGCGAGCAGCAAGAACCTCCCACCTCTAACGCAAACACAACCACAACCACAACCACATCCACATCCACTCCCGCCGCCGCCGACCCAGATCCACTCGACCCACCACACTCCTTAAAGCACAGAACCTCAGCCACGGGCCGCGTCTACTTCGCTATCCACGCCACGCGCACAAACACGTGGTACGATTCGGGGGCGCAGCTTGGGGTGCCTGCTGGGTGGGAGGAGGGGGTTGACGAGAAGGGCAGAAAGTATTCTAAGGATCATAATACGAGGACGACTACTTGGCTAGGGGTCGATCCGAGGAAGTTGTAACTGTTGGGGCAAGGGGATAGCAAGAGTGTTTTTGTTTAAAAGGGAGGTGATGATGTGTGGTGTTTGGTTATTCGGGAAAAAGGAGGGGGTTGTGTGCGATTGGAGAGAGGGGTGTGGACTGATTGGTTCTTGTAATGTAAGTATAAGTTATATGTAGGAAGGGGGATGTACTGTGGCCGAAAAACAGAAAAAGAATAGAGTCCTGTCTTTCCAAAGCAAGTCAAATACGGATATAATCCCGAGGCATTGCTGTTCAAGGGTGAGTGATAGCAGTTAAAGGTCTGTGAGCAGCGCTACAGCAATACTTCCATACTAATGCTCCTACAAGTTCCATTCCACCTCCCCTTGCAAACTCCAACCTCGAAATCGAATCAGGATTCGGCTCGGCTCCCTTCTACTGTCTTGTACTCGCAGTCTTGCTTTTGGAAATAGCCTCAGTATACGCATTCGGAGTTGTCACTCACCCCAGATGTTTGCCTCTCAAAACGTACACCGTACGCTGGGATTTCCAGGTTCGTTATCATTGTATATTGTTTCGGTGCGTGGGAAGACACTCTTACTGATTTGCGGAGTATGCTTGGTAGTCTTGTCTGACAGGTATTACGATGCTCGTTTTATCTTAGGTGAAGGTTACGGTTTTCTTAGATGAGGAGGAGATTCCTTTTCTCTTGTCTCTTGAAGGAAGTACAAGGTGGCTGATCTGATGTGGTTGAATAAGGCTCCTCGTGCGAGGTCATCGACTCCCTCAGGAGTAAAGAGTTGCTGACCTATTTGAGCATCGTTTGCAAGATAACATACCTACTTTATAAAGTGTTTGTTTCACTTATTCTTCTTCTCGTGAATTGCGTCTGTATTTCATTTTACTATAGCTGAGTACGTTCTAAAACATGGATTCCAGACGCTTCAGCGCATTGAGCTTTTATATTTTCGGCTGTACTTGTACTTCTGGGTATGGATATTAGAGAATCGAGGAAAAGATTCCAAGGAGTGAAGTTTATTAGATGAATCCTCGGCTAAAAAGGGGGAGGGGTACGGGGTTTGAGATGAACTAGCGTCCAAAGGTCTTGTACTTCAAGAATGCGAGCATACTTGTATTGGCCGTATATCTGCTCAGATATAAGCGTACTGCTGTAAATTATTTCGAATAGTATGCCTGTCTGTCTGTCTGTCTGGGTTTAGGAAATTCTCGCTCGTCGAAAATCTGGAAAATTAGCCAAAGAACAGGGAAGTTTTGATTCGATACGTTGTTTCCTCTGTATAGAAATACGTTCAGATTCGAAAACGTACTATTTTCATCAGAAAGTACTATTTTCATCAAGCCGCTATGCCCAACGTCGCCAACGCCCCGAAATAGAGATCTAATCACGTACTCAACCCTCTTCCACAACCTCAGATGTCTCTTTCCCGCCTCCACCAGTTCTATAGCACTCCCTCATCTCCCCATCAACCACCCCCTCATTATCTCCCAGAATCCCACAGCCCCCTCTCCTCCTGCGCATTGAGGATCGTTGTTGGAGGGCTAGGATGGTGTGGTTGAAAGCGTGAAGGGAGGGACGGGTGGAGGTGGAGGCGGAAGATGAGAGGGGTAGGAAACGGCCATTGTACAGTAGTACAGTAATAGCTGGAAGATGGGACGAGGGTGACTTGGGGGTATGTAGGGAGTGAGTCCGTTGTATCTGCTATCCGGTAGTTCCTCTGATTCCTGTTGCCCGGAGAGAGCGTAGAATATGACAAGCCGTGAGTTACGGTATACGTATGCGCAAAGGCGAGCAACATGATGATCATTAATTCCCCCCTCAGGATTCGCTGCGCATAGGGCTGTTGGTTATTCCTCTTAATAAAAAATTATACAGGCTCTATCTCCGCATTTTTTTGGGGGGGAAAGCACTTCGTTGCTTGTTCTCAATTAGCGAGTCTCCCCCTTTTTCTCGAAACGAGCCCCCGATCTGGCATTTACAAGCGGTCGCCTGGAACTTTGAGTGGCTGTTCTTCTGGGAACGGGGTTGGAAATGCAGTAGCTGATTTATGGTTTGTTAATGTGCTAAAATGGTAGACTTGCGATGCTATACTTAGTTTTATATATTACGAGTATGCTTCACATGTATTTGCTTCATTCACATCATTTATGTAACTTGATATGAAAATTTACGACCACCTAAAGCTGCCCAGTATGACTGGTAAGATATTTTGTTGAATTTATTCATGGGCTTGCGTTTACTTTCATCTATATGCCCACTCTCAGATACTTAGCTCAATTCACGTGACTATCCGCCACCCAGAAGTGGGATAATGGCATACCCTCTTCTACTCGGGCATTCTCCATTTATATCTACCTCCATCTATTACCTCACTCTAAACAGCAACGCCCTCATCAAAATCCCACAACATGGGTTCCCTCACCCCCTCCAAAATGCTTCACATATCCACCTCCGGCACGCCCTCCCAAATCGGCTTTTCCCACGGCACCCTCGCCTCCGCCCACATCAGCCGCGCTCTCACATTCTACACGCGCCTCTTCCTCAGAAAATGCACCATGGACTGGCCGGCCGTAAAAGGCTTCGCCATGCAATACCACCCGTTCCTCTCGGCCAACTTCCCGGAATACGTCGAGGAGATGGAAGGCATAGCGAAAGGAGCCGGGAGAGAATATGCGGATGTCCTGGCGCTGAATGTGAGGACCGAGATTGCCTTTGGGGCTTTTAGCGATGGGTGTACGGCTGTTTCGTGGAAATCCGCGGATAGGTCTTATTTGGGGCAGAATTGGGATTGGGATACTGAGTGAGTAGGCCCGACGCAACCCCACTTCCCATCTTTGATTTCTCGCGGCGAAGAAGAAGTTCGGGGTGCTGATGAGGATGGGCTTTATAGGCAATCGGAAAACTTGATTTGTTTAACGATTGTTAAAGGAGATGGACTGAAGATTCAGATGATTACTGAAGCGGGGATAATTGGGAAGATAGGTATGAATAGCCACGGTGTGGGGTGTACTCTGAACGCCGTGACTGCGAAAGGAGTTTCATTCTCCAAACTACCGTGTCATCTTGCTCTGCGCTCTGTCCTGGACTCTTCGTCCCGGGCAGAGGCTATAGCTACTTTTGAGAAATGGGGCGTGGCAAGCTCTTGCCATATTCTGGTAGCCGACGCAACGGGCGGCACGGGGCTGGAGTGTAGCAGTGAAGATATTGTGCGGTTGGAGATGGATGAGGTGGGTGTGGTGGCACATACCAATCATTTTGTTTTGCCGCACAAGAAAGGAGTGGTGGAGAAGAGGTGGTTGCCTGATACGGACTTCAGGTTGCGGAGAGTTGGGGAGTCGTTGGAGGGGAAGGAGCCGAGCGACGAGGTGCTGTGGGAGATATTTAGGGATGAAGTTGAGGGGGACGGAGCGAGTATTTGTAGGAAACAGAAAGAAGTGGCTGGACCGAATGCTCTTGCTACGCTTTTCGGCATTGTGATGGATTTGAGGGAGAAAAAGGCAACAGTATTAGTGGGACGGCCAATGGATCCTATTGAAAAATTGGTGTTTAGCTTCTAGGCATAAAAACTCGAATCGAGTTGAATGAAATCACTTCGCCAAGGAATCATAATGGTGTGTACAAAGCAATGCTTCGTAGATTCTTGATTCGTGAGATCATAACGCTTATTATGCTCTGCAATTGAGTAAATACACGACCATCCCTTTGACTCCAACGCTATGCTTCAGAAAGCCACATTATATTCAAGCAATTGTTGTTGTATCCCCATCTAGAAAGAAAATTGCAGAACATTATGCCTCAATGAGATTAGGAATTGCTGGACCGACTCCCCTGAGCAGTACTATCCTGTTGCCACTGACGAGAGAATCCCCAGCCTTTTCGTTGAACTCCAGAAGCCTACCTCCCTCGATATGAAAGACCCTTAGCTTCGACTTCTCATCCAATCCTTGATTGTTGATATTCTCCACTTGTAGTGCTTTCGCAGCGGCATCGAGAATCCGTCCAATAACCCAATCTTTCGAATAGTAGAACTCGCCACTAGGGAACTTCGACGTAGTTGTCGCGGCCTCTGCATCCACATAGATATAGACTCGTTTCTCAGGAGCAAGTTTGGCATCGCCTTTCGCCGACTTCTTTAGATTGTTGACAGCCACCATCCTTGCTGCAGCAGATGTTGGCTTGGGTTTCGGCAGCACTCGTTCTGACATGCTGGCCTTTTGAGAAGCCCCCCATGCCTTCAGCTTCCCAAACGCTGCTAACGCTTTATCCGGCTGTGTTGAGAATCTGCCGACACGAGCTCCAATGGGAATGAGGTTCTTGCAGTCGTGATCTTCTTTCAACCGGTGTTTCAAGCAATAGTCTCTGTTGCACGTTGAACAGTGCACCGAGGTAGAAAGACTTGTGCCGATGGTTGTCTTGCATTTAGGATCAGCGCAGGGCTTTTCAACTTCGGCCATAGATTTGCCTGCGCCGAGAGAAGGTGTTGACAGATTCGCTCGCCGTCGCCTTGCAGCCCATTCTCCAGCTTTGGGACATTTGTGCCCGGATTCGGATCGATGGTCGAGACAGAATGTTCCTCGACAAGATTCGCATCGGAAGGGCAGGAAGTCGAGTTGGTTGCAGTATGTGTATTGGCAGTGGGTGCCGATTAATGTTGGGTCTTTCTCGTCCATCGTGGTGTAACTCGACTCTTCTGGTGGATTGGAAGCTGATGGAGTCGCCATTTTGGAAGAAGGGGGGCTTAAATATGTCGTATTATTTGCTGAGTCAACTAAGATATCGACAGATGTTTTGGAACGAGTGTGGTGTAGTGTAGTGTAGGCAGATGGCAAAGTCGTAATGGATGGCGAGGCTGAAGTTGGAGGATTGCTGACATGATTTGGAGGCTTCGAGAACCACCGACAGCCTTGGCGCTACTGTACGAATCTTAGCGTAATCCCCCTTTTCTCTTTCTCACGACCAAATATTTTTATTCCACATCATAGCAACATCTGAAAATAATATTTGGTCGTCCCCATGCGTTTCTTGCTCTATAAAAAGCTCGGGAAATTGAAAAGAAACCAAAGACGCGGGCTCATTCATGTTGTCCATTTGTCACATCCTTAAAGTTAAGGCCTCGTCTCATTTTCAGAGTCTCGGACTTCTTGCTCTTTGATTTTCACTGCCCAAGTCATATAAATTCTAGCTCTAATTAATGGGTTTCAATTACGCGCTTTTCCTTTTCCTCTTCTTCGAAACGTCCCTTGCATTGCCACTCTCCTCCATTATCTACACATTATGGTTACTAACTATCTCACTAACGAGACCCCTTCGGCCTTTTCACTGCTTTGCCAGCTTTGAGAACAAAACCACCAGCTGCCGCAACTATACAAGCCAGGGAAACGAAAAAGGCAGTCGTCTTAAGGACTGCATTCTCTTTTTAGTTTAAACGAATGCTTGGTGAAAGCATGACCAATTCGTAGCCAGCATCAGCCATGAATAGGTTTTTTCGCAGGACGTGTGATAGGCCTGTTAGTTATAATTGCAAACTCTGTCAGGTCGGTAGCGGCTTCCCGAGTTACCGTTTGTAGTAATTTCCGGTCCACATTTTGCATTTAAGTTTCTTATTCATCAACACTACATGCCGAGAGAGTATAATAAGCTATCTCCCCGCGTGGGCGAAAGGTCGTTTGCTATGGTGGCAAATACATTACAGAGTCAGTCTATAACTCAAAGCTTGATTTGCGTAGTATTCCTAGGTATCTTAGTTGATTCAACTCCATGTTTTATCGCTTGATACTGAGTTGTTGCCCAGGTATCCTCTCAAAATCATGTGATAGCGGGATGATTTCAAAAAACCCAGTTGTGTACAGAGAAACCCCCAATATCGTCTGTGCATCTTATACTGGACTCATTTTGAGGTCATGTCCGCATATGATACTGGAACAGACGAGTTCCTGACAACACATTATATCGATATTCCTGTCAATGATCATGCCATGGCTGTAACGACAAAAGATATCACGACTCCTACGCCAGCTTCGAAGGAACTGCCACTCCCAAAATGCCCAGAAACCCAAGAAGAATCGATGAACAATGAACCTGAAGCTGTTCATGTTTTGATGCACATGAGGGTCGATGCCCCGGGTCTGAAGACTAGAGTCAAATTACTGGTAGGTGATCATTTTCCCCGCTTGTGACCACCGAGAGCTAACGAGAACAATCGACCGTGGTTTTGATGTCGACGTCAACGAAGAGTCTCGACACCTCCTAGATCTTCTTAATCCCGCTTTTGAAGAAGCCAAAGAGACCCATAAAGAATAATCCGACCCCATAGAGGCAGCGATTCCTACATATTTCTCCACGCCGAGTAGCGATACATCTCCGCCACTAAACGTGGTAATCCAGATTGTAGGCTCCCGTGGAGATGTACAGCCTTTTGTATCTTTAGGACGAGTTTTGAGGGAAAGGTTCCAGCACCGTGTTAGAATTGCCACTCATGTAGTGTTCAAGACCTTTGTCGAAGAGAATGGTCTTGAATTCTTTAACATTGGCGGCGACCCCGCAGAATTGATGGCATATATGGTGCACAATCCAGGATTAGTGCCCGATGTCAAGACAGTGCGGAGCGGACAGATAGGCAAGCGGCGAAAAGGAACGTATGAAATGTTGATTGGCTGTTGGAGATCATGCATCGAAGCTGGGGATGGAACTGGCCGTCCGGTATTCGAGCTTCACGCAGAAGATCGCCTTTCCGCGGGAATGAAGCCTCTTATCGCACATGCTACCATAGCAAATCCACCTAGCTTTGCACGCATACATTGTGCTGAGAAATTGGGCATTCCACTACATCTCATGTTCACCATGCCTTGGTCGCCGACTCAGTCTTTTCCTTACCCGCTCGCGCATGTGAGGTCTACGAATACTGATCACGGTCGGACCAACTTCATGAGTTATGCTCTGGTGGAAATGATAACTTGGCAAGGCCTAGGAGACATTATCAACACTTTCCGTCATCAAATTTTGAATCTGCAGCCTATCAGGCTGATGTGGGCACCAGGTCTGTCAAGCCGCCTGCGTATTCCGTTCACTTATTGCTGGTAACGCAAACCTTTGCGGTCTCTTATAGATGCATGTTCTGACTAATGATCTAGGTCACCAGCACTTATTCCTAAGCCGCGAGACTGAGGCTCCCACATCTCTGTTTCTGGATTCTATTTCTTATCCTCGGCTTTCTCATTCACACCGGAGCTAGCACTTCTGGAGTTTCTGGCAGCGGGGCCAACTCTAGTGTATATCGGATTTGGGTCGATTGTCGTTGATGATCCTAATGCAATGATAAAGATGATATTCGACGCAGTACGAAAAGCTGGAGTGAGGGCCTTAGTCTCAAAGGGCTGGGGAGGGCTTGGAGCGGGCGACCTCGGAAAACCAGATGAAGTATTCATGCTTAGTTACGTGCCTCACGACTGGCTGTTCACGCACGTCGGCTGTAGTGCATCATGGTGGTGCTGGCACAACGGCAGCTGTCATCTTAGCTGGACGGCCAACTATAGTGATCGCGTATAAAGCTCTGACTACCAATGGTTTGGTCAAGCAACTGCTCGTTGCGTTGAAGCCCGAGACTCTCACTCGGGCAAAAGACTTGGGGGAACGACTGTCACAGGAGGAGGGCCCAGAAGTTGGAGCTAGAGAATTTCACTCAAATCTAGGAGACGAAGTCGGGTGCTCCGTTCTACCTAATCGGTATGCTGTGTGGAGAAACAAGAAAACTCAGATTAGACTCAGTGCCCAGGCTGCTGCGGTGCTGAGTGCGCATGGCCTCTCGGACTTGAAAGACCTGAAACTGCAAGTTTTCTCGATCATTTCGCACAAGTGATAGTGTATGAGAACTAACAACTCTATAGTAACCGTCCACGAGAGTACCAGGTGGAGGATGGACCGTGGGACCCTATCTCAGGAGTGACATCGGCATTAACAGGTACGTTTGGTAGTCTCATGATGGGAGTCGCGGATCTTCCAGTCGAGACGTTCCACTCAATTAATAACAAAATCGACGAAACCAAGAACCCAAGAACCATTCAAGCTCGACATCTTTAGCTAGCCAGAGCAACGAAAATCTCACTTCTACCGTGTCCTTACCGATAACAAAGCTGGAACAAGAAAAACACCATCATCCCTTTCGCATGAGAAGTCAACCGAACTTTCCGCTCCAGAATATTTCTACGGAGAAAGGAACAGCAACATCACCTCTCTCACTAGATTTAGGGTTTACAATGGAAGAGACACCATCTCCACCGTTGACGGAAGTTGTGTCCAGTACCGACTCCGCCTCATTAGAAAGTGACCATGATATGAGTATGAAAGACAATTGCAAGACCAGGATGAGGGAAAGAAAAGCTGCGCACGGTGCTCAAGCAATCCTCAAGATTCCGATGGACTTCTCGTCAAACCTCGCAAAAGGATTTCACAATGCCCCCAAGCTTTATGGGGACCATACAGTACGACGCGCTGAAACTATTACCGGAGTAAAGAGCGGCATGATGGCTGCTGGCAAGTATCTAGCTTTTGGACGTGACGACGGAGTGACAGGATTAGTGACCCACCCTGTACGAGATGCTAAAGAGCACGGTGTGGCTGGACTGCTACTTGGCGTTGTCAAGGGCGTTGGTGGTTTGGTGCTGAAGCCGACTGCAGGTAAGACTTTTCAGATGCCAAGCTTGTCAAAGTAAATTCTAAACGATAGGCACCAGCCATTACCTCGATTTCCGCGGATGCCATTGTTGGCATCTACAAGCAACTCGAGAAGTCAACCGATTTTTGCCTCCAGACATATATAACCCTCAGCAGAGTAGCACAGGGTCTCCAAGAAGCAGCTGCGCTGACAGCCGAAGACGAATAATCCATCGTTGAGCGCTGGATAGAAGTGCAAAAGTTAGGGGACGATGATTCGTCCTCGATCGACCATAATATTCATCATCATCCTTTCAGATTCAAGCATACTGACAACATGAGCATTCAGGATATCAAACATATGTTGAATGAAAAGGGAATGACGAAGTCGAAGACGTTTAGTTTTGAAAATCGGAGTCATGATGAGGAGATTCATCATGGGATTTTTGACAAACTTCATTCGCACAAAGCTTCTCAGCCAGTTGTATCGTCTACGCAGACTAGACTTTAGGCGTCATAGGGTTCTAATGTTATATTTGTAGTTTTATTTCGTTGGTGGCGATTCGGATAGCATAATTAATATAAGATAGCATTTCGCGGCGGGCAAAGCACAAATCTAACTGCAATGCCAGTATGTTTTCGTAAAGAATAGCCTACATATTGCAGCTTAAACAGCTTCATAGATGATCAAACCCTCAAATCCTACTAGCTAACCGGTCCCGGCCCGGTCCCCCTTTCTTACCTCGCTTAATGGTCCAAATTAGGCAGTTGTCAAAGTTTTGTTGCACGTCGCAAATTTCGAACGCTCGTCAAACGTGCAGACATTTTGACTCGGTCGACTTTGAAAGTGGCTTAATTCTAGGACCTTTGAATTCCTGTTAATTTGGCCTCTACCGAAAAGCACATCATCAGACATCAGTTGTAAATGAAAATATCTCAAAGATGAATATGTATAAATCTCAGGAAATCTTGTATCTGCGGAAGACGGTGCTGCTGAACTTGCTGCGACCTCACGTGCTGGCTGTTACATTTCTTGATATTCTTGATTGTTGGCATAACATATGTTAGTGATACTCGAGGGCGCCTATAATTCATCCATGAATAATCTTCTTCGAAATCCATAGTTTAGTTTTAGTAATTGGCATCAATCCGACAGATTTTAATGAGCTTTCAAGTGGAAATTTTCACTAGCGTGACTTACTCTCTCGATTTTGCCAAAACAGGCTGAAGATCTGTAGACTTGCATAGATGGAAAAAGCCAAGGGGATCATTTGAGCGGTATTGATCTGAACTTGGCTCAGTTTCTCAATTCTTCATGTCGTTCCGCGAAGGTTTTGAATGAGAAACTTGAGGTTATCCCCACTCGAAAATGCGCTAGTCCCGATATAGCTATGTGGCTTTGAGCTGCGCCCCATCGATACACTCAGCCTTTTCATCGTGAACGTATTCTTTCTCTGCTTCTGTTCGTATCTTGAATCCTCAATGCGTTTGTACGGAAGCAGCCAGCCGTGCTCCGAGCATTATTAGCGCCCCGACGCTACAGTACCTGACTCCGTGATGCAGCCGTCAGGCTGAGCTTGAACGACCGGTATGTCTGGCCTCGAGGTTGTAGGCAGCATCGCCAGCGTGGCCCAGCTAGCCGGCACCGTTTACGCCATTTCCAAGACGCTCTACGAAGTAGGGACCGCGCTATCTAATGCTCCCTCCGATATCAAAGACCTAGCAGGTGACCTTGAGAACTTTTCCGAGGAGCTTCACCTGTACGCCCGGCTCCTGGACAAGAAGCACTATGATGATCAATTTCACAGGCTAACAGCCAGAATCATTGGGGAATGTGCAACGATTTGTATGAAAATTGACCGTGTGCTTCGGAAGCTACGGAGTGGGAGTGTTTGGGCGAGAGTAAAATGGCTTTACAAGGAGAAGGAAATCGTCAAGTTGCTCACGAGGCTGAGAGATCTCAAATTCAGCTTGTTGGGCATTCTACAGCTGATGAAGTATCTGAAAGCTGACTGCGAAATCGATGCCATCGGAGGTCCAAACCGGAGTCTGATTGAAGGGTCTAAAGAAGAAGGACTGTCAAAGGAAACCGTCGCTCAGGTGGAGGCAACGAGGAAGAAATTGGCTGGAATCTCAATTGCTCAGGAACATGATGCGGGCGAATCTAGACCAGAGGGAAAGCCAGTGACCCACTCGAATGAGAAACTACCACAATCGGTGGAAGATGCAAAGCCGCGGAGCTCACAGTCAATAGAAACCCTGTCGGGGCAAACGCTCATCCATACGCCTAGCCAAACTTCGGAGTTAGAAGCAAAAGCTTCCGCCGCGCCTTCAGAAGTTCTCAGCTCATCTCATATTACAGCAGTTGCTTTACCAGCTATTAGCATCATGCAAAATCCAAACTTATCAGTCCAGTCCTTCCATAGTGCAGTGTCTCACATGGAACCGGATCATGGCGACGAGACAATTGCTGGTTATTATAATCCAGAGCTTGCGATGCGTGCAGACGACGGACAAGTTCGACCCAAAGCCAGCATTGGCAATGAAAACGCCAACAACCTGAAGGCTGATTTTGTCTCATCAGCAATGAAGCATCTAGAGATGAGTCAAGAGGTAGCTGAGGCCTGGGCCGCCGCGTCAGTAGCTCGAGTCCCGGGTATGTCGCGATCGGGATTTCGCCGCCAAAGACATCCTGCCCCAGGACGAGGCCTCGATCAACCCCAATCCCCTCAGCAGTCTATGCAGCACGGCGCCGACCGTCAACTTCACTCGCTTCAGCACTGATTCCCGGCCCTCAGCCAGATCCTCAGAGAAGGGCATCCACACTAGAGCCGAGCACCAGTCTTGAACAAAGCGCAAGTCTACATCACGTCGATTATCCTATAAACTCACTAGCCGTTCCAACAATGTACGACAACAAGAATTTACCTTCATCCAGCTCCACCAACATGGGTACTGTTTCTCAGGATTCGCCTGTTCGCTCTCCGAGGGCGTTTGCACCTAACTCAACATCATTCACAAACTTGACCTCTCCTTCAGCGTACAGTGAGTCTCCCGAATACAACGGCGATTTTGACGCCTCTCCACATGTCAATGCCGGCCAAGCACAGTTTTCTGGTGACCCATGGCATCCTCTATTCCCTAACGAGGAGCTAGAGGTTTCTGAGCCTCTCCGCGCATCTAGCCGTCGTCGCTCTAGCACCGCTGGGTCTCCACCTGGCTTTCACTCTTCTATCTCTGTCGTCAACTCTCGAAAGCACGACAAGCCTCTTCCACCTATCATTGTTGATGATCCCAACGACACCATCGCCATGAAGCGAGCACGCAACACCCTTGCAGCTCGTAAGTATCGACAACGGAAGATGCAAAAGATGGAAGAGCTTGAGGACGAGCATGACACCTCTCCATATGTCAACCGCGACGATACTCAAGAAAACGATCAATCAGGCCCAAAGCCAACTAAAGGGGGTTCATCTCGTGTTCCCGGAGCTTTTGATGATGACTTGGAACTTACCGCAGGGCTGCAGGACACGGGGTTTGATCCCAATATCGTAATTAAAGATCCAACATTCCAGAGACGTGACTCTCCTCCTAGATCTAATGAGCCTGGAGTATATCGAACTCTGCATTGGGAAACAGTCTCAGATCTTGGCGAGCCGCCACCATTGATATCAATGGAGTACCCTAGGACCATCACGGATCTGCCTAATCAAAAAAGTGTAACTTCTCTCGGTCGGTCAGCCGCATCCGCGTTTTTAGAGCTGGGTTTTGAGTCAGGAGACGGCCAGTCCTTCAACTATACCTCACCAGCCCCACAATTGCCGCTTCTGAGGATTCCAGAAGAAAGCTATATCCCCAGTCTTTCCTACACCCAGGACGATTCTCCATGGAGCTCAAAGTCTCAGCAAATGGTTCCTCCCGAGATCAATATCGAGTTCGCCCCAGCTTCTAGGACGAATAGCTTTGAGCCCCCGAAACCTTCGTTGGATACAGACGATTTGACACTTTCGGCCCCACGACGCCGTAGTCGAGCAATGTCAGATCCATACAGTAGTAGCCCTATTGATCCGAGTACATTGAGCACGTCTTCTAAAACTCGTTCAAATGAACCTCCAGAGAACCTTCCACTGCCTTCCACCCACAGTCGCCGGTCGTCAGCATCTTCAATTCCGAATCGTGATCACATAATAGTCCTCGCAGATCCACAGCATCAAAATGCTACTCTCGACGACTGGAATCTTAATAAACGTGCCCAAAAACACCCTTCAACTTTCCAGTGCACTCTTTGCCCTCAAACCTTTTCCCGGTCTTACAACCTCCGAAGTCATAGCAGGACACATTATGGCGGCGCCTATGATGGCAGTACTACCGCCTCATCTCCGCAGAAACCACCACCTGCTCCGCCTTCATCCAAACTTTGGTATCCCGAATTGCCCAAAAGCCTTTGGCCAGGGGTGTTCAAATTACTTGCTCGCAACGACCAAAGCCCTTCACCCCAGCAGCTCAAAGAACTCTGGTGGCGTGCTGTTGCGAAATTATCGGTGGAGGATGAAAGCAGCTGCAAGCACATCCACGGCGCATGGCTCGCGGCGCGCCGTTACCACAATGATGTGACCACCTTGAAAGCTATGGATCCCACGAACGCTGATGGTGACATCGCGCGCACATCAGCAGGTGTGCTCGAGGAGTGCTCAAGCAGGGTGAGCGACAGCGGAGCGCGGTCTTGGTTGCATCGTATAGGAGAGATTCTGAAGGTAATGAGAAGCAGTCTGGACTTCAAAATCGGAGGATTCGTATGGACCTGCTTCTGTCAGGTTACAATTGTAAGTCTTGCCCACGCCTCTTCGATCCTGCGCCTCTCGTATTAACGGAAATTGCAAGTGGTTAATCCACAGACATCTTGGGGAATTTCCAGACCAGTCCAGCACATTTGCAACGCTGGCTGATCTCGCGACCCTCATTGCGCGGTACAATGTAATGGAAAGCATGTACCACGAATGGCCCGGCATGAGCCTCGAAAAGAAGTATGAAGACTCGCTGATAAATCTCTGCACAAGCGTACTGCAGTATCTGGACAAAGTAATGCAAGTGCAGCCGTGGCTCTCCTCAGAACCAGCGGAGAATCTAGCAAGCCATGCGGTGAGAATCGCAGAAGCAGACGCTGCTTGTCGAGGCTTCACAGTCACGATTGTGCCAGAAGCCGTGCAAAGCGGGACCAAGAGAGCACTCGAGATCGGGGAGGATGAAGAGGATTCTGATTCTGATTCTACCGTGGTAGACCACGGATTGGGATTGATTCCTTCTCCCAAACGAGTCAAGGTATAGATAGAAGGTTGTAGCCTTGTATACAGTACGGTACAGCACATGTCAAACAAATACGACGATCAACTAGACGAGGCTGTGGGTTTTCCGGGTAAATGTAATATTTTCGGACCATAGAGACTAAAGGGGATCATGATTCGTCCTTCGTAAAGAGGCTCCATCATCTTGAAACGGACCTACCCTACCTACCCGTGGACAAGCACCTGAAACACTGAAACGTTGTTTTCTTCCCAGGATTCGGGATATTACCCAAGCCAAGCCAAGAGGCGGGGGCCGAGGGATGGGATGATGAGCATGACATGGAACATGTTGGGGTTGCTTGCGATTTCCGTACAGTACAGTACTCCCCGAGCTTCCCTTCCAGCATCTATTCTATTCGTCACTTGATAGAAGTCGACGACATGCCGGAACGAGACAATGCTAGAATCCCTCCCGGTGTTTAAACTCTCCATCTGGCAACCTTGGCCGTGCATGCAGGCGCAGGGCAGGAGCAGGCCAAGGAGATTCCTGGACTCGTACGAAGTACTTGGAGTACTGTATGAGGCTGTAGTAGACTTGTTGAAGACGAATCTTCCAACGGGCCAAAAGCTTCAACTGACGTGGATCGGATCAGATCAGATCAGATCAGATGTCGTGGAGTGAATAATGCAGGGCGGAGAATTAAAACCCAACTACTGTACCTGTACCAGAACTAAGAATCTAGTTTTTGGTTAAATCTTGTTTCTTCCGGAACCGCAAGACGTGATGCTCGGCTCGTACTGTACAAGTACAAGTAGCACGAGTAAGCTTATTCGCCCATCCTGTTCGGTACTCGAGTACTCCGTCCAAACGGAAGGATGCGATGCTCTCGGCCTCTATTCTATGTACCTGTACCTATTATTCAACCAGATCACCATACTCCGTACACTTACCATTTCATTATTATCACGATCCATCCATGGCACGATGACATGACATGACATGAATACAGTAGCATGCACCGCTCTCCCTCCACTCTCCAGCTCCTCCATCTGCAGCTTATCGCTGGTAGGATGCAGCAGGCTCGGGCCTATCAGAAAACAGCAGGGCAGATAAGAAATACTGCACACGGTTTACGCATCGCATCCAAGAGGGGCGGCGGGGGAGGCTCAGGGGCTGTCCAGCAGTGGTGGTCCTTAAGCGGATTTAGCAGCGGGCCAATAGGCCTTTTGGACAGCCATATCGTTCGTCACGCACCCGCCTTGCCCTGAAACCTGAAACGCGTGGGGACCAACCCAGGCTGGCGGGCCTAGCCTAGCCTAGGCGCGGCGCGCTTTGCCAGCCAGCTCCTGGACCTAGTGGACCCCTTCATTCCAGCGCTTGACTCTGTAGTGGAATGGGGAAACGAAAATTAGAGGGTGATGATAGATGCTAATGTTTCGTGTGTGAAAATTCTATTCTCTCTTTTGCTTTTCACGATGGATGCAGGCAGAGTCGCTACTTCGTAAAATCTTAGAATAGAGCGCAGGGGGAGGGATCATTTAGGGCTCCGGCACGTGGGTGTCGGTGTTGGTGTTGGTGTTGGTATTACGGTACTCGTCCTTCGGTATGTTGGCGTGACATGAATTGACACAGCATGAGGATTGCGGGGCAGATGCAGAGATGCAGAGCAGAAGAAAAAAGGCCAGAAATAGGCCAGATGTGTGGACAAACGGCAGCCGCCAGAGCCTTACTGGTCTTTCCGTACGAATGTGGTGGAGTTTGCTCATGCGCGCCGCATTCCTCGATTTCCGCCACACTTGTTACCGTACGAGTACTGTAAATATATGCCTGCACACCGATGCGATCGCTGCTTTGCATCTCTCCAGTGAGAAGGTGGGAGTCGGCATACGGAGGATGGTGTTACACGCTCGGACCAGGTTTGGTGGAGCAGAAAAGCAGCGCTGAGCCAGTGGGAGTGGCTCACCGTCGGATGGGCAGAGGAGAGCCTTGTCATACGCCACATCGCACGGGCTGAAGCCACCAGAGCTGTGCTGTGATCCCTTCAGCCCTTGTACGGAATAGGACGGAGTACGAAGGTACAGCTCCGTACGGAGGTACAGTACCTCCGTACTGTAAATTTACGAGGGTCAGACCAGGGTCCAGGGTCCAGGGTTCAGGGTATCCTCCTCCGTACAGCAGTAGCGCCGGCTGAAAAAAAAAGGATCCACCCAGATCTACCATGCCTCTAAGCTTCCCCATTCGTGAATGCCTCTAAGCTTCCCCATTCGTGAATCATGTGCCGGTGCCTGACCGTATTACAGTACCTCAGCCAATGGGCGCTGGAATCATGCAGGGGAAGTTCAAGCAGGGAAGAATGGGCCAATTCACATTCGAGGGGGGAAATCATATAAGAGGACTCGTATGCCTCCAGAGAGTGCTTTTCTTCTTCCTCTCCAGTCAGTTTAGGTTGCCTTCTTTTATACCTTTGCTTTACTACACGCTCGACGCGATACACCATGTTCTTCCTTCCTTTGATTCTGGCTGCCGGCAGCTTTTCCACACTCATTTCAGGGGCTCCGGTCCTGTCCTTTCTCTCCAATGGTGTCTCACGCAGAGCCTCTCCTTCCTTAAAAGAGCGCGGGGGATACTCAGTCTATGGCGGCACTGGAGATATTTCCAATGGCTGGCCAGCTTCCAGCTCATGGTTAAGTTTTGATACCCTGTGAGTACTTAAAATGTCCATCCTTACTTCAAGACACTTTCTAATATAGCCTACACTAGTTTCACCGCCAATACGGACAACATCCAAAACAGCTGTGCTCAATGGAATGTCCCCAACCCCTCATCCGCCGAAATCAGCGACATCAAGAGCGCCATCACGTCCGTCGCCTCGTCCACTGGCGTCGACTCCCGCTTCATCCTCGCAATCATGATCCAAGAATCCAACGGCTGCGTCCGAGCCCCCACCACCAACTACGGCGTCAGCAACCCAGGCCTCATGCAAAGCCACGCCGGCACCGGAACGTGCCACGACCCCTCTGTCCAGAACCCATGCCCCTCATCCGAGATCACGCAGATGATCCAAGACGGCGCGGGCGGGACTTCCGCCGGAGACGGCTTGAAGCAATGCATCGCTAGCTCCGGAGCTACTGATGACAGCAAGTACTTCAAAGCGGCCCGCATCTACAACTCGGGCTCCATCGCCTCGGGCGGGAACCTGGGCGCGGGAATCGCTACGCACTGCTACGCTTCTGATCTCGCCAACAGACTGACTGGCTGGACCGGGACCTCGAGCGGCTGCTCCGAAGGCACGATCGGGAGTATCACCAGCTCTTCAGGTGGCGCAGCCAGTGGCGGCTCTTCGTCTTCTGCAGCTGCATCAGCAGTTTCAACATCTCCCGTCGCATCATCCGCATACTCCGCGCCAAGCTCCACCTCCGCATCAGTCGCCAAACCCTCATCATCAGGCGGCGGTGGCATCTTCCAACAAAAGCCCTCCACCATCTCATCTTCCACCCCAACTCACACCGCTTCTTCCGGTCCGGCTACGACGGCAACCACAACAGCAACCACGACGGCTGCGACCGTCTCCGCAACAGCGACAGCAACAGCTACATCCAGCACTCCCGCATCAGCAAGCCCCAGTTCCAGCTCCAGCTCGGGAACGCCCGTCTCGACAACCGCCCAAAAGTACCCGTACGCCGTCTCCTCGTGCACGAGCTGGTACACGGTCGTCGCGAACGATTACTGCGCGCTCGTGGAACAGAAGTTCGGCATCACGGCCGCGGAGCTGCAGGGGTGGAATGCGCAGCTCGAGGACGATTGTTCGAATCTTTGGCTAGGGTACCAGTACTGTGTTGGTGCTTGAGAGATCACGAAAACAAAAAGATGAGAAAGATGAAAGAGAAGTGGGGGTGAGGAGAGGGGTTTGTCTTTAAGGGTGGCGTTTGGGAAATGAAAGGAAGGGATATATCCATTGATTGGCATTTGGGATGGCTGGCTTGGGATAACTTTCTTGTATACACCCCTTTTGGTTTAAAAGTTAAAACCTCTAAACCCGACTTACGAAACGAACCAACGAACGTCCATAAATGAATACAAGATGATTGAAAAACTAAACTTCATTTGCTGCCACCTTTTTACACTCCCTAATCATCATGCCTTCTCATTCTCATTCTCATCCTCGTTCTTTTTTCCCTGCTTCATAATCTATCCCACCCACAAAACTACCTTACTTACATACGAGTCATACCATTAGATGAGATGCGATTATATCAAAGTGCATACACAGTACTGTACTGTATTGTATTATACAGCAAATCATCCAGTCCAGTTCATTCATCTATTCCATCTAGTCGTTACTCCGTAGTTGAAATGAAATGCCAACTTAGAATCAAAGGATTCCGGTTCAGATATAGGTATCAATTTGTGCGCATTCGATTCGATTACGGAGCACACAGAAGTTCCGAGTACAGTACTGTATGGTGGGAATACGTAGGAGAATGTAACGTAACGTTAACTTTAAGTCTGTGTCTGTGTCTGTGTCTGTGTCTGTGTCTGTGTCTGTGTCTGTGTCTGCCCTACGAGCCTAGAGGAAGGGAAGGATTGGAATCCTTGGGGGAGGGCGGGTTTTAGGTTTGTAGATCTCTTGGCATGAGCATACGTACTGTCCGTACTGTACTGTACTGTACGTTAATTCGGAGGTGTGGCGCAGGTGCAGGGCAGCGTGGCGTGGTGTAGTGTAGTGTAGTGTAGTGTACGGAGTAGGGCACGTGCATCAGGGGAACGAAAACGCATGAATGGAGAAATTAAATTGGGATATTGACAAGATGGTACCTTATGTATGCAACGGGGCTTTCGTCTGGATATAGTAAGGAATGCGAGGTTGGTGGCAAAGTGGTATTGTATTGTATTGTACTGTGTTGTATTGTATTCATCCTTCATTCCTAGACTCAGTCGAGTCCAAAAGCTGAGAGTCTCGCGCCGCCCGCTTCCGTAACGCCATGCTTCCCTAAATGTCCTGCGTTGTAACCTGTGACCCCACCACATCTCATGCCCTTCTCGTATAATCTTACAATTCCTTCTCTCCCTTACTAACCTTCTTGTTGTACTGCCCCAGCTCCTTCTCCCGTCCCACAGCATGCGCATCCCCAACTGCTTCCTTGCCCCCGACGAGCTTGAAGCCCTCGTGGAATATATACTCAACCGCCGTCTCGACCGGCTTGTCAAAGAGGTAAGGCAGCGCCGGGACGGCCGCAAGACCGAGACCTATGGGCCCGAACCGCCGGATCGGGGCGTTCTTAATATCCATTTTCTTGATGGCCACGCCCGAGTATCGAACTATGCTGTGAATAGTAAACGCTGGCTATTCTCCCAGTCAATCAGTCAGCACCGCGTCCTTGCAAACAAAGCTCCGGTTCGGAATAAAAGTGCTGGTAACATACCAATCCCATACTAGCCAGACTCTGAAAAACCGCCCTCTGCGCCATAACCGTTCTATAGTCCTCCAACGGCGCCACCTTCCCCGGCACAACCTCCGTACTTACCACCGCCACTACACCGCTCTTCGCATCGTGCGACCTTTCCTGCGACGCCTCTCGCGGTAGCTCTGGATGTAGTATGCGCTGGTTCGCGCAATACGCTTTGTAGCCCTCGTGCGCCACGTCGCCGGCGATGTATGCCCACGAGATGCCGTACGCGGCGCGAACGAGGTTCGGGTGTGCGACGGGCCGGAAGGACTCCCCGATGTCTGAGGTGTAGGCTACGTAGCGTTGGGCGGAGAGGAGGGCTGTTCGGATGCGCGTGGCGTAGGCTGCGTATCGCAGGTTGCTGTCTGTTGATTGAGGGGCACTGGGGGATGTAAGTATATTGCTGGTAGTGTAGTGCAGCTTGTGCGGCTTGTGGTTCTGCAATTGGACTTACGTTCCCTCGTACAGCTCGTCGTATAAACTTTCATCTTTATCCGCTTTGTCGATGATGCTCTGTAGTCCGGGTGGAAGCTTCTCTGGCTTGGGGAGACCGCTTGGTGGCGGACCTCGGGGTTTGTCTGTTTCGGAATCTTTTCCTGCCATGGTGAGAAGGAAGGAATTCGATGAAGTTTACAGCAAACTCTCGGAATCCCTTGCTTTGATACTTCTAAATTCGTATGTGAAAGCAGTAGCTGTGAAGTGTTTTTAAGCAGTGAGTCTCCAATATCGGAAAGGTAAGTCGGTTTAACTCGGACTCGGGTACCGGTAACGGTAACGGTACCTGTCGCTTACGTAATATTTGCCAAGCTTTGAAGCTCGACTTTGAACGACGAGATCAACAACCTCACGAAGCTCAATCCACCCACAAACCACCACTCCACCTCTCACAAACCCGAACCCTCCAACCCGTCAACATGACTGTATTCTACAACATCGCCGGTCGCCAAATCGGCTCTCACTACGTACGTTACGACCCCTACTCCTCCCACAGCATCGTAGAAGCTGTAGAACAGAAAATTTAGGCTGGGAGGGATTGGGTAGGGCAGGCATACGGGGAATGAAGGCATTGGAGAGCAGAGCAGGGCTAATGAATTGCGAATCTGCAGCTTGCAATCGCTACCCTCTCGACTGTGTTCGGCGGTGCGTATCTGGCAATGTCGGGCGGATCGGCTGCGAAGAAGTCACAAGGGCCTCCTATCAATGCCCAGAGCCCGGACGAGGAGAAGTTCATCAAGTACGTCACGTCTATACATCGGGCCCTCCACCTCTACCCGTCTCCGTGGAGTCAACTCGGGTGAATGGGTTGTAATTAATGCGTTTTTCTCTTTACTTTAGGGATTTCCTATCATCGGCCGAGCAGGATGGAAAGAAGGGAAACAATGCAGATGCTGCTAAGAAGTGATGCTGATGCTTGCTGGATGAGAAAAGGAGCTGCGTGGTGGGGGAGGGGACGGCATGGTTTCTAGAGCAGAAAGCATTGCGTGGTGTACATGTACATATATCCTGGTGCAATAGAGGCATGAGTTGCTGCCGTCGAGACCCGACACTAACTTCCCTACTGTTATCCGAGTTTGAGAGTCCGGTCCCCGCTCGGGTATTCAGAGAGTTGCTGAAATAGTCCTGGGCGGGATGAACGTGTACTAGAGAGCTGGTGTGGAAAGGGGTATTCCTCTGTCTTTGCAACTTCCTCGATGATTTTCTTCCGCGAGATACTTTTTTGGTTATTTAAGAGATTATGAAATATCTCATCTTTTGCAAATTGCGCAGCTAAAAAGTTTACTGGGCCGCATTGAACATTTATCGTCTACTTCCCTCAGCCGACCATGAAGAAGTTATTCAATTATCTTCCAGTCAGCCGAATTATTCTTCCCTAGCTTAAATGGCCAGCACTCTCCATCTTTCAAAAAAGCCGTGCCTATTCTCTAAAAAGCAACCATACGCCCACACTTCTGCTCATCCCAATCCAATCCCATCTCAACATATTCCACTTCTCCGCAGCAAAGCTTGAAATCTCTCACTCTCAATAACGCTAAATGAACAAAAAAACATCAATCACTTCTGTTGGTATTACAGGGATGGGGTTTGATGGTGGCGGCAATGGTCACATATCCTACTGCATAGCTATAGCTGTACGTAGACCTTGTTGTGATATGATTGCTGTGTTGTTTGTTCGTCATACTATTCCTATGTAGAGGGCAACAATGTTATGCATCCTGGTGATCGTCGCCATGCTGCTTAGTCAGCATGCGCTATGTCACATGACTGGCACGCAATTGTCCCGACAACTTCAATAAGACCAAGTCCCCCTTTTCAATTTGTAAATATCCATGGATATGCGAAGAAAGCAAAGTGTGGAGTGTAGAGAAAGAATTACTCTTCACGAGTGAAGATTCACTCAGGACGTGAAAAGCGGATGATGTTGTTGTAGCTGTTTGATGGGAGCGCGAGGTGTTTTCGGGGGACGTGGGGGACGTGGGGGAGGGGTTGATAGAAGATCTTTTTATGGGTATCTGGCTGCGGATTTGGTGTTTATGTGTGTATTTGTGTATTTGTTGGAATAGGTAAGTGAGCTCTAAATAGCTCTTTTCTCCTCCATCCACCTAGCTGGTACCACTCACTGCGCACGCAGCATACAATGTAGACCTCGCGGTCATCCAAACGCTCGCTCACTTTCGAGCACAACTCTCGGGTTCTTCTACCCACTTTTCCAAATCACCTCTGGTGGTCCATCCCGACCGGCGGGGACGGTCACAGTTATACAGCCCTCTAGCTTCGCGCTCTTTGCATGAAATGTCTCTCGAAATAGCTTGTCTTTGTATTTGATTCCTGGGCTTAGCACGTCTCCGTACCCTTAGGGACGTCCTCGGGACTACAGGTTTCACCTGTGGCCCGATAGACGTTAATCAATATTATCATCATCATCATCATCCACCTGGCTGGTGTTTTAGATTCGGGTAAAGAGAGAAAGATGTAGGCGGGAGGTAGGCTTGAGAAGATTGGGAAAAGAGAAGAAGACAAATGCTTGATTTGGAGAAATCGAATCGTGGCGAAATAAGATTCCGGGGGCTGTTTGAAGCAGTGTGGGTTTTAGATAGTACTTCTTTTTTTGCGCACACGCTATTCTTTCATTCTAGATTACTCACTAAGAGGCTTTTCACTTGCTTTGTTTGTGATTCCATTTCCATTTTCTTTTTTAAGAATATAAATCTCGTAGGAGAGACACCGCAAAAGGCATGGATGGGTGGATGATATTATGGGTAGTTATTGTCTTGGCGAGGTTGATCTAGACTGGATATTTTTTGACTTGTGAAAATATCTATGTAGATAGAGCCGGAGATAGATGGAGCTAGAACATGAGGAGATATAATTAATATGTCTGCATAACTAAGGTAGGTATAACACCAGTAATAGAAGCATATGGGAATGAATATAGGGAGCAAAATTCTTCTGATAGCTTTTACTTCCGGGAAACGATACTCTTGATTCATAGGAGTACTAGATAGGCCTATGATTCTAGCCTAGCTCTACTGACATGCTGCAGCGAGAACCATTATCTTAGTAATGATACCTTGGCATCGTTACCCATCTTACTCGTCCCAAGTCCTTGCTTTTATATAGATTCCGTTTTCTGTAGCATTTTACTCGCCTTGATCTTTCACATCGCCATATATGCTATCTTCTACCTAGAACCCACCGTAACTTGCAGTTGTATTGGTAACCAGGCGTCGAAGAGACATGTCATACCATCCAGCCGGGCAATCCGTTGAGGGGGGGAGAGTCCTATTCAACTTGTAACATTCGTTGTCCTAGAAGTCCAATTTGCCAATATGAAGGAAGCTCTATTTTGCAATCAGACGTCCGCGAGCATATTTCCCTTCGTACTGGCTGTCCTGCTGTTGTTTCCGTCTCTTTATCGCTAGCTAGAAGGTGATTTGACATAGTAAGGGTGGGGTTCTTTTCGGGCTTCTTGTTCGACTTCACAATGCCTAGCCACAAAGTAATAAACATGAGTTGTTTGCATTGCTTTCCTGGTCATCCGGTCCACAGAAAGCTGTCTTTCGCCAGTCCTATATCCAGCAGCATAGCCGTGTTGTGAAGGACCAATTTGCCCTCCCAGCACACATTTGTATAATGATTGTAGATCTTGGGGGGCTTGTGAGTTCGACGATTTGGTTCGAAGGAGTGTCTGTCGTGTTCGACGGCTTGTGTACGCAGCGTGCCCGTCGTTTTGAATCGCTGCAGGAGTGGGATATTGCGAGGAGGGGAGGGGTTCCTGTGTCATGTCCAGTTAGCGCCGGCTTACTAGGTGGGATCGGCAGAGTTGAACGACATCTCTCGACTTACTTACTTCAACCCCTTTCTAACTAAACAAATAACTTGAGAAAGAGAAAGAGCTTGGTGCTCTTATATGGTAACTATCTCGGGTGCGAATTACTATACTGAGCAGGTAGCTAGTCGTATTGGGAAGATGGTGGGATGTGTAGGAGTTCTTGATCTTGGTTGTTACCACGTCGCTGGGAGAAGTTTGAGGTTTGACTTGATGCGTAGAATTGTTGTTTATTTGCCAGAAACTAAACATGTGTTCCTATTGCTTTGATCTGCTGTGCCTAGGTCTACATTGTGCTTTCTCCTTTTCTGCCGTTTGTTTGTGCTGCTGCTGCTGCTGCTTAATTCCGAAACATGGGGAGAAGCTTCGAGTTAAAGAGCTGCAGAACAATGATATCTTCCAGCACCCCTGTATTGGCTCCTATCCCTCCTCTCTATGCCTAGACCTGTTCGTTGTATCGAGTGTCGTCCTGATCAAGTGTGCGTCTCTATCTTTCTGCCATTCGAATCCTAGGAGTAGGGTTTGTTTGGATGAGTATGCGCCCGTTGGAGTTATCACTTCGTCGCTGCGAACTAAAGACACTTTCTATTCTCAGTCAGCGATCTGCAAGTTGGTTCTGAGGGGTCTACTTACTTGTAGTAGAAGAGACTCCTTGTTGTGCTGTCGCGAGCACTTCAAATGCTTCAAGTGTCTGTAATAGCAAAGTCACCCCAAATTTTGAGGAACAAAGCGGCTATTAAATTTCTTGAAGGGCAGCATGATAGGCATCACTTACAGCTTGAGCGCTTGATAGTATTGATAGTCAAGCACTGGCAGCGGTGGTTCTTTGATCGATAGGTGTTAATATCAACCGGTGCACTTTGTGTGAGTATACAAGCTAAGTACATAAATTCCGCCTAACTTCCCAGCAAAAAGCAGCCCCCCTACCTGGGCAGCAGCATAGGGCAAGGAATGAGGGCTTTCGACAAGGCTAGACCTAACAAAGGGTGTTGCTTAACTAGCCGGTGGGTGGGGCGGCTGTTGAAGAAGATAATATATCCGACCCCGATCTCGCCTCCTCCCCAAACTTTCCGCACAATCCCAAACACCAATTCTTTGCACATCCACGCAATCACAGCGTCGATCAACCCATCCTCTTGCAATTGCTCAAGTTGTATTACTTTCCAAGCCCATCCTAATCTTTCAACTTTCAAGTCAAGTTATCCGCCGATCCGCCATGTCTGGTTCTTCTGAGCTCAGTGACTTGCACTCGTCCCTCTTCGACGACCTCTCCGCCAGCGACCTCGTTGATGAGAGATTGACGATGGTACGTATCTTTCTATTCTGTGATCGCTCATCTACATACATGCCCTCCTGTCTGTTTCTATTCGATCTAATCGACATCTTCGTCCCCGTCACTTCTACCTCTACCCCGACCCCTACTCCTAACAGACCTACTCTACTTCCTACTCACTTGAGGAGAGCCTCGCAACCTTCTATCTACACTTCTATCAAATCTCAGGCTTGATGACTTCTGCATCACACAAAACCTCCTGACTATTTTTATTCATGAAAAATAAGCTGACATTCAATCGATCAGGCCCCGGCTGCCCCAGAGCCCACTTCTACCAAGAAGAAAGCCGCTCCCCGCAAGAAGAATGCTGTCAAGGCCAAGTCCAACGAAGACGGCGCTGACCCTGATGAGCCTCCGTCTCCTTCAGCAGCTGTGCCAAAGAAGAAGGTTGCAGCAAAGAAGAAGGCCGCCGCCGCTGCTAAGCCTGAAGCTGAGCCATCTGCTCTTGCAAAGAAGAAGGTCGCCGCCGCTGCTAAGACCGAAGCTGAGCCATCAACTCTTGCAAAGACTTCACCCAAGAAGCGTGGACGCAAGCCTAAGGTCAAGGTTGAGGAAAACAGCGACCAAGAGGAGCTTGGTGAAGTTGCTCCTGTGGCTCTCCCTGCACCGGCACTGGCATCAGGCCCAAAGAAGCGTGGCCGCAAGCCAAAGGTCAAGGCTGAGGCTGAGGCGATTGATCAACAGGGTGGTGATGATCTTGCTCCAGTGGCTCTTGCTGCATTGGCTCTGGTATCAAACCCGAAGAAGCGAAAGGCTACTCAGTCTAACGCTGTCGACACTCCCAAGAACAAGCGCAACAAGTCTTTCATTGGCTACCGCGTAAGTCAAATCAAATCCACTTTCATGTCTTGAACTCTTCGTACTAACATTATTAGTCTTATGAGGAGTTTACCCCTGGAGATAAGCTGATCGTCGACATGCATAAGGAGGGCAAGCAATGGAAGGAGATTGAACATGCTTGGGAGAAGCTGGAGGGCCGAAAGCCGGGAAAGGATGTCATCCGCAAGCACTGCCCATATCTGGAAGCTGTTTCGCTGCACTTCACCGAAGCCAACGTAAGTCTAACAGCAGCTCATGCTTCTTATACACACTAATGTTTATTCTAGATCCAAGCTCTTGTAGCCCATCTGGACATGTTCGAGAAAACCAAATGGAGCACCATTGCCGGCACGCTGAAGGGTGAAGGTATGGAGTATACCGCCAAGGTTCTTGAGGCCAAGTACGAATGGCTCCAGGATATCGGTCGAATCAATGCCAACGGCGTTTACATTCCACCTTTCGCATCTACCCCCCTCCCACCTCCGACGCTGCCGAGGCAGATGGAGATGACGAGGCTGATGTTGAGGCTGAGGATTAGTACAGTGCTTATGTTGGCGGTCTCTCTTGTCCGAAACGTTTGGCTTGCACTAGCAGCGCATCTCAACAATGCTCTCTCTCTCGACGAACCAACTACTGGCAAATGAGTCCACTTTCTCTGCTTGGAAACTTTCAGCAAATGCTTCTTTATTGCGGGATCACGGGTACACAAAGATAGGCTGGTATGGTATGTCAAATGGCAACCGATAAAGCTTTCTCTCTGTGTCAATTATCATGACAAATGGTTATGCGAGCAAAATATCGGGGGGTGTACGTATCATTTCTCCAATGACAAAAAGACTTTGCATAACACAACGAACGAACTTGTGATTTTCTTTCCAGCCTCCTAACTTCCTTGAGATTATTTTAAAACCAGTGACTAGAACCAAGGATATTAATGTTAGAATGTTCTAATCTTGGGAGACAAACAATACTACTACCCAAGAAAAGAAGAGTTTGTCCATGGCGGTACGCAACAAGTATTCCGCTAAACAATGTTCAGAATCTCTCTTGGAACATTCTCAGGATGCAAGTCTACATGTAAGACCCCTTCCCTGATGAAGAATATCTTACTACTCAATGTCTAGAGCGAGCAAGATGTGGTTTGCCCACAGGTGTCACAATGTTACCCACCAAGACAAAGAAAAGCCAGGTAATGATAGAACTTAATAGCAGAAATTGAAAGAGACCCCGATACAGATTTGTTTGTATCTTTGCGTAAGATACACAAAGAGGTGAACTCTCCTATTGCCAAACATCGAGCCTCTCCCTCCAAAGGAAAGGAAGGTTTCTCCAAGATTCTCCTTTCCAGTTCAGCGCCCAAACTCGTGACTAGATACATTAATGCTAATGTGACACGCAGGAAGAAGTCACCAGTGGGTGCGATGAGAAGAATGATATCAGTATTATCAAAAGTGCGGGAGCACCCTACTACAGTTGGTGTGGTCCTAAGATGGAGGCAACGGGGAGATTGCTGCAAGAACCATCTGTCTGTGTGCATGACGACTGCCAAGAGTACACGTCTCCAGTACCTCAGCTTGCAAGTTCCCGAGCTCCCAGCACCTACTTCATGCCTCACGGGCCGATGGAATTTTAGTCGCGTGTACGATGATTCTGATTTGTATTCTATCAACAACGCCAGAGAATGTGTGGTTGGATATTGCTTTCAACAACAAACTGTTGATTCAGAACAGACTGAGACTGTAGTATTTAGGGACCCCGGAGCTGGAACTTGCTGTCGCGCCGCGACATGGGAGGGGTTAGGGGTCAGGGTCAGATGTGCGAGATTATAGTAACGAAGATGACATGAGACTCGACAAGTAAGTCGGCACAATATCAGCATTTGCAGACTTCTAATTCTCTGCCAATGCGTTACCCCAAGCTCGCACTTACTACCTTTCCAAGTAATACATTACCTCATTAAACAGCGAGTGTGGCTTCACCTATGGCGACGTACGCCTGGCGAACATCATGCTGGAACAAGATGCTTATGGTGGTGGGTACATACACTGTATCTGAAAGAATCGAGTGTGGGAATTGAGTGGACTTTACCGCGCAAGCATGGACTCCATGCAAATATCATGCCTTTTTGACCGCAACGTGGAAAGTGGTTGGTATTACTACTTGCAGCATTGTATCTCTTGTTGAACCGAATGAGGTTGTTCAGGTGCTGAGGTTCTACTACACAAGAAATCCTGGACGACTCCTTGTTGGGCGAATTAGGCAGATGTCCTTGGGGATTTCGGCGGTAAAGGATGATGGATATGACAAGGCTATATGACGGCTGAGTTTGTGTAGGGGCGTCATAAGTTTGACTAGATGTTGCCCAAATAGATGCAAAAACAGGAGTTACAAACTCTCCCGACCTAACCGGAGCAAGAAAGACATCCAAGAAAAGGGCAGACTAAAGCAGAACGAACAAATCATGAACGACGAGTCCAACCTCTAGGAGAGGAGCAAAATACGTTGAGCCTAACAATCTCGCAATCGCTCAGTAGAACTCAAAAAACGAACACACCCTGCGAGGCGTTCAAACTCTCTGGTTTGGCCTTCACTTCTTCAAAGCCATCTCTGTGCCCGAGTAGACCTTCCTCCTCAAGTTTATACAAAATCTCCCAGACCAAACCTTGACAGGCCCAACGTTTGTCTCTGTAGTTGCTTTACAGTAAAAAATTGCCGTACCATTGCAGTTGTCACGTGGAAGAAACCGGGGAACAAGCTGGAGGTGACTTCCCGCTACCACATCTTGACTCCTTTCACCACCCCATCAAATCATACCATTTTCTTCAAGAACGTGCACCAACATACACCAGCTGATCTCGTAAAACAGAGGGTGACACGCCCTGTTTGCTGGCACAATATTATTGAGGAGTGCAGACTAGGAGGTTTGCGTAGCTTTCGTCCAGTTATGACTCCCGAAATACTTCTCAACACCTTTTCGGGCAACGGTCTGATTCGATGTCCAGAACTACGACCCAGCTCTGCCTGTAGACGAGGCTCTTGTGCTTCGAAACTCGAGTCAAGTGTCCCGCCGTGCCACGCAAACCAGGTGTCCCTCGTACATGTATCCCCCACAAACAACGGACTCGCCCGATATCCCCATCGAAAAAACTCTTCCGTGTCTCCAGGTCACACATGCTCAGCTCCGTGGAGAGATACTCCTTTCAAACTGCACCGGAGCTAACTCCTGCAACGGGAGACTGCATATGTTCGAGGAAGAGGCAGAAGTTGCAGCCTTACCAATCCTGCCATTTCTGTCAGCCTGGTTTGTGTCATGAGATATGTATGCATCTCAGTTGCTTGCTTCGGTATGTGTCGGATCCAGCACATTTGTGTGACTCAAGCTGATATAAAGTGCTTGTTCTTCTCCTCACCTCTGGGACTAACCTGCGATTTCTATTTCGGTACAACCAACGACTGGCAAACTTCTTCACGTGCCTTCTTTGAGTGCTTACACACGCACATTGAACCATCTCTCCTTCACTTCTCGACAACTCACCTCGTGGCATACCCCGTATTCAAAATGTCCATGGTACTTGCCAGACGTAACGGCCTGGCGGGGGATCCCCGACGACGGTGCCATCATAATCAATCACAACTCGTCAAACGGCGGCCGGGCTCGAACATTGGTATGATCGTCAGCCTGCCAGCTGCTGTTGGCTACTTCCCTCAACGAGATCTCCAGCGACACGTGCCAAAATTCATGTACGACCTGAGAGAATCCGGAAACCGGGTGTCGATGCCACTGGAGCACTTCAGGCCGAGTTTCCAAAATGTCAACGACGAGCAAGTATATGCATTTGCGTTGGAATGGGTGTTTGCTCGTGTGGAGGAGTATGCAACTCGCTTCGGCGCGGCCCCTGCTGCCAATTCGATGGAGGATCTCTTGCAGCAGCTTGACGCCGCTTATCAAATCGGCAATATGTATATGCTGAACTCTAAAGTAGAAGAAGCAAAGCTCGCGTTCGGGGCCATCAGCAACGTCATTAGGCCAGACAAAGGCTTCGACTACAGTGATGAACTGTTCTTTGACTTCCTCGACATGGCGAGAGACTTCATCCCGTACTTCTCGCTCGCTGACCCGGGAATGTATGAAACGTTCACCCTTCTGCAATCGGTTTACACTGCCGGCGCTCAAAACTCAAGGCCAATTGAGGTGTTAATGAGGTCGATTCGAGGGAATGAGCAGCAGGCGCTGATCATCCTTCTCCAGGGCTTGGCAGCTAACGGAGATATCCTGGCGAATGAAATATTGTACAACGGGCTTATTTAGAGCGAGATAAGTATTACGGAGATTCAGGCCTTCGAGCTGCAATACTGTAATGTGGGTGTTGAGGTTTTGGAGTGCATTGATTATAGATCCCGATCATTATTCATATGTCGTCGTCGATTTTCTACGTCCACCCCACCTTTCAAGTTCAGGGATCTCCACTTTCCTTAGCTTTCAACGGTTTCAATAGTCTATTTTGGTTTAAAGTTCCGGCCCTGTCCATATTTTTGAGTTTTTCTAGAACAAACCCCTTTTTGCGCCATCTCCTTCTAGCTTCATACCGTCCCGTCACCCCGATTTCAGGGGCTTAGCTTGCTTCATAAAAACGCACATCCGGTCCGGGTTGGAAAACCGGGGAACGAGTCAGTCCCCTCTGTCTTCAATTCTTATTAAGATGCGCCTTCGAACGTCATCAATCATGTTGATCCATCTATCCGAAATTGGGACCTAGTACATCAATCGTGCATCCGTGCCCAGAGTGCTCCTTCTCAAAAATGGCAACTCCTGCAGACAGTGACTGAAGATGGTAGACACGACCGGAAAGCAGCAAGCATGGCAGAAAAGACACCAGAAACCCGGGATTTTAAGGTGATGGAGATCTTCGAGTTGGACAGCGATGGGGGAACTTCAGTGGCAGTAGAGGAGCAGACTTCAACATGGCAGATGGTCCTCAGATACAGAGGCGCCATAATATGGTCTGCCTTTATTGGACTGGCTGGTATCAATTGGGGAATGGATGTTCTTGTAAGACTCTCGCTCGAATACAATTGCTCAATCTGACGTACAACAGCTTTCCTCCGGAGTCATCTCAGTCCCCTCATTCCAGAAGGAATTCGGATATAACTTTGAAGGCAAATACATCATCAGTGCCTCTTGGCAGATCGCCTTCAACACAGCTGCTTCCATTGGTGGATTCTTCGGTGCTATTGGAAGCGGATATCTTGCAGACAAGCTGGGAAGGAGGTTGACGTTGGCAATTGCTTGTGTAGTCAGTATTGGCGCCGTCTTCATGCAAGTCTTCGCAGGCTCATCGGGTCTCCTATTCACGGGAAAGGTAAGTCGCGAAGGTCTAATCAGTTTTTCCTTTACTAACCAAAGCAGCTCATCAATGGTCTTTCTCTCGGTTCATTTCTCACCATCACCTCTTCATATTCTTCAGAAGTATGCCCTGTCGAAGTCCGCGGTCTCACAACATCCGGTGTCCAACTCTTCGTAGGCTTCGGCCAGCTCGTAGCGAACCTGATTCTCAAAGGCACCGGCACACTCTCCTCATCCTTAGCTTACAAGATCCCTTTCATGCTACAATTCATATTCCCCATTATCCTTCTCCTTGGCCTGCCATTCTGCCCTGAATCCCCATGGTACCTCGCCCGCACCCACAACACCCCTCTCGCCCTCTCAACCCTCTCCCGTCTCGGCTACCCCGACCCAGCCACCACCCTCTCAGAAATCTCAAACACAATTACCGCCGAGGAGCTGAAATCATCAAGCACGACGTACCTAGACTGTTTCCGCGGCTCCGATGCGCGGAGAACGGAGATCGCAATGGGCATCTTCGCCGTGCAACAACTGACGGGCGTAGTATTCACCATCGGCTACAGCTCCTACTTCTTCGAACTCGCAGGCCTCTCAGCATCTTCATCCTTCTCCCTCTCCCTCGGTGTCTCGGCCCTGGGTCTCATTGGCGTCATGTGCTCCTGGTTCCTCATCAACCGCACCGGACGCCGCTCCACCTCCCTCACCGGCGCCGCCATCCTCACCGCCCTCCTCTTCCTCATCGGCGTCCTCGACCTCGTCCCAGCTGGCGCTCACAACACAGGACCCGTCTACGGCCAAGTAGCCTGCGTCATCGCATTCGCATTCACGTACCTCCTAACCATCGGCCCCGTCGGCTGGACGCTCTTCGCGGAAATCTCGTCCTCGCGGCTCCGCTCCCGCACCGTCGGGCTCGGCATCGTAGTCCAGAACTCCTTCGGCGTGCTCATGAACATCGTGGTCCCGCTGCTCATCAACCCCGACGCCGCGGATCTCGGCGGCAAGATCGGCTTCATCTTTGGGGGCACGGCGGGGCTGGGCGTGCTGTGGGTTTATTTCAGGGTGCCCGAGACGGCGCATAGGAGTTTTGAGCAGCTGGATTGGTTGTTTGAGAGCGGGGTGCCAGCGAGGAGGTTTAAGGGGTATCAGGTACCGTTGCTTGATGGACCTGGGTAGTTTTATCATGTATACTGGTTTTACTTTATAATGAGCAAGCGAAAACAATTTCTCTTTTTGCGAGAAACTTCGAACCTTGTACATTCTTGCCTACCTACCTATCTACCTGCTTAACAAATCAGCTCAGCTCAGCGCGGTTCCTCGAAACAGACAGGTACAGGAAGCTATCAAAGAGAATCACAGATAAGTTACCAAAGAGATTCTTCGGTGAGTCCCATCTGTCTATCATTCGGAAGTTCCGTGCTAGTTATAGAGCATCCTGGGTTTCTGTAGTAATGCCATCCATAAAGAGGACATGTTTATTGGTACAGTACAGTACTCCGTAATGCTTTTTTTATCATGACAGAAGTGGCGAGATGGGTAGGCAAACCGAACCGGTATGGTAGAATTAGACCTACATATAAAGCACAAGGCGCTTCCTTCCGCGAGTGAGCACTTTAAGCACTGGAGTCTTGAATGGCAATGAGGGTTAGATCCTGTATCCTGTAATCGTGAGAAATCAGATGATGGATAGATGTATGGATTCCAAAAAAAAACACTCTGTTAACTTTGCGAGATGTCACTACAGTACACGAATTTTTCATTGTCATTCATGCATGCTATTAGACGTAAGAATCACTGGTAGTAAAGCAAACTCCTTCCGCTAAGATTCATATCCTAACATTGTCTCGTCAATTTTTTACAACATAAGCAAATCCCCATTCGACCCCCCACCTGTCGTAGGATGATACGCCTGCTCCGGAGCATTTTGATTAACCACATACTGCATCTCGCCCATCCCCACCGTCGGGCTGCCTCCAAACCCATCATCCTGCCCATTAACATGCATCTGCGCCATCTGTTGATTGCCCACCCCCGCGAAGAATTCATCCGCTGCGTCGACCGCTGCGGCAAGGTCGCCGTTTTGCGTCGGTCTGATAGCCGGCTGGTTGCCCATGCCTAGCGTCGAGAGTGATTTTTGCCCGTCGAGGCTTTTGGCTGATGGAAGAGTGTGCTTTTGTAGAGCGGGACTATCGGCTAGTTTCCGAGGCCGTGCAGAGCGGAAGACTTGCTGGACTGGCTTGAGGTAGACAGTCGCAAGCGTACCGACATTGAGACACATTTCTTCCAGGGTTGCTGGGTCTAGCTTTTCAGTTTCGGCGGTGATTGCTGGCTTCTCGCCCATGACTACTGCTTTGGCGGTTTCCATGTCTGAGGATAGCAGACGCCAGTACATGTAGCCTCTGTCTCTTAAATCTGGGTTATCCGTGTCCTCGGTTGCCCATTGGAGGACTTTCGGGACGATATCTTGCCCCTTTGTTGGTCGTTGAATGAACAACTTGACTGTTGCAGTAAGAAGCGCTAATTGCACCTCGACTGGCTCGTCGGCGAAAGAGTAAAGGAAATCCTCCAGCAGCACATCCGAGTTTTCAATTCGAGCTGCATATTGGCCAATGACCCAAATCATAGCCGACTTCGCCTCAGGTTCATCCAACGAGTCCAAATTCTCGCAGAGGGTGGAAATAATGGATTCGTATTGGTTGGGGTATTTTCGGAAGATGTTTCGGATCACCACTGTCGCTTCTTGAACGATGTAGGTGACCTTTGTAGCCACGAGCTCTAGTAATGTATTTATACATCGCCTTGCTGCTGGCTCGATCTTGATTGCCAGCTTACCAATTGCTCTGACAGATTTGCGCACGAAATGAACGTCAATCTCAGTAGCATATTCTCGCAACTCAGTCAAAACTTCCTCGATGTTTTTCTCCGTAGCCAGCATAAATATTAACTCCAACTTCGTGACTTTTACGTAAATTGGATCGTTGTATTTGCAGAAAAATACTCGTATGTCGTTTCGAAGCACCTCTGGCCGCCTCTGCAAGATTAATAAAGCGTTTCTCAGAGCCAAATACTGCACTTCTGGCCCTTTTGCCAGCAATGTCACCAAAGGGGGTGACAGTTTCCGACACAACGCCGATATTTGCCTCTGATCCGCAATGTAATTCATCAGGTAGAGTATCACTCTTATGCAAGTGAGAACCACTGCTGAGTTTGTGTGTGAGAGTCGTGGAGATATTCTCTCCGCTAAGAGCAAGGCTTCGGATGTCTCTTGGGGGACGTAAGACATTAGAGCTTCGAGGATATATGTTTGACCCCATCTGTAGATAGGTCAGTTACAATGTCGGAGGACAAAAAATCAAGGCCGACATACTCTGAGCAGTCCGGTAAGATTTGCACCATTTTTGAAGCATTTCCATAATCAATGGTGAGTTTGATTGCATCGCTCCTTTCCCATATGTCCATCAGACTTGCAAGAGCGCTTGCGACCACTGTGGGATTATCATCCCTGAGCATCGAATTCAGCCTATCAATTAGATCCGAACTCTCAACAAGATTCCTGTCATGGTCATATAGTTTTGCAACGCAGAACGCGGCCGTTTTTCGAACATAGGGATCTGCATCTCGGAGGAGGTTCTTGGTAAGAGAAAGGGTAGCATGTACAAATTCTTTGACGTATATGTATGACATTGTTCGCAGCGCCAGTGCTCTCACTAGAGGATTCGAGTCGTGCATATCCTGTATATAGTTAGTATTGACGTGACACAATGATACCCGTTGGAACATACCTCTTCCAATGTTGGAAGTGCTTTCAAAGCAACCTCGGGCTTCATTCGAGCGTAGTTTACTAGAAATAAGAAACACCTGTAAAGTGTCAGCACCTCCCCTGCAATAGTACATTCCCAAAGCATCCTACATCTTCTTGATCTCTAGACTCGGTATTTGCATGCAACCCACGATATCCGGAAACAGGGCCACCATATCATTGTTGCTCATGGTCATATTGGCGACAATCTTCTTGAGCGCAATTTTCTTGGCCGCATGGTTCTTGTCCTTCTTTCCTCCGCTATTCAGCTCCAACCGTAATTCCGCGACTTTGCCCTGTTGAGTGCGAAGATATGGTGAGCGAAAGCCTCCATAGCCCGAAGGTGGAATATAATGGGGGAGAAACATCATGGACATAGCCTAGCAGTAACCTCTTCGTGCGCCCTCCTGGGGCAGAACCATTTCAGGCGCAACCCAGAACAAAGCTGCATTCGAGCCGTGCAGTAAGGGTACACGCAGCTAACAACACCTTGTGTTGTGTCGCATGGGGGCTGAAGAAACAAGAGGAGAAGGAAGGCACGTACTCTCGCAAAGAGCTTCGCATCTCCCGCGCCTGAACTCATGATGGGGATGGGCGGGCGGGCGGGCGAGCCTTAATGCGTCTTTATGCGTCTGTGTACAGTACAGTATCTGGCTTGCAGATTAACAGGAAGTGGTGTGTCTGAGTTTGGTAGGTACCCCTCCAACCCAATCTTTGACCAACGAGAGCGATTCTTGTCAAGCCAGGAAACGTGGGATCTTTTTCCTGTGCGCCGCCGTCACCGCCAGTAATCTGTTCCTTGTCGCAGCGAGTATTCCATGAATCTGCGGATGGATATTTTGATGTTGAGGGTATTCCGAGTCGCACTGGTTGTCTAGTACCTGTAGTTTAGAGCTTGGTGAGATTCAATACTTGTAGGGCACCAGGGGGGGACGGAGCTACACAGGCAAGTCCGGGGTTGGCTGACAACTGAGCTCGCCAAGAGGACGCGGATGCGCTACAGCATGAACCTCGCGCTTCTACCTGCGAATACGTATCCTAGAAATCGACAATAAAGCACCACATCTAGTTGCTATACAAAGATCCTGGCAATGGCTTCTGCACCTTTACCACCGCAATGGGTTATTGACTTGAACTCCCCTCCAGCAGGGAAGCCAAAATCCGCAGGAATCCCCGATCCGCCGGGATACACCTCAACAGCTACAGGAGGAAAGGTTGATACTACAAGTCCCGCGCAGTTCCTGCTACTAACAGTCTTTCAGAAACAACAATCTTCCTCCAAAACCGCCGTTCGCGCACCTCCCACAACCGAAGAAATGGACGTCCTCAAGCTCAAGAAGGCCTGGGAAGTAGCCCTCGCGCCTGTCAAGCAGTTACCCATGACCGCAATCATGATGTACATGTCAGGCAACTCTCTCCAAATATTCAGCATCATGATGGTTGGCATGGCATTCAAGAATCCCATAATGGGACTCATGGCTACGAATCAGGCGTTTGAGAAGTTTGATACTCCGGGGACGAAGGGGAGTCTGTTGATGGTTAAGGCGGTTTATGTGGCGATGCAAATATTGGCGTTGGCGTTGGGAGTGTGGAAGGTTAATGGGATGGGGCTTTTACCGTGAGTGTTGCCATGATAGGAAGAGGGATATAGATGGCATGCTAATTTGAAGTAGGACTACGAGGTCGGATTGGTTGGCTTGGGAGACGGCGAGAGATCCTTTGGAGGTGGCGATACCCGCATTTTGACGCATCGTATAATCGGAGTTCGATCGGCGTTGACGGATAAGAAGGGTAGGGATATATGGAATGGCCATGAATACTCTTTTAAAGCAAGGATGCCTTTTACATGTGTAGAACTATGTCAAGAGTAAGAGCGGTGGTAGAAGCAGAACAAGACACACTGGAGAAGTTGCTCCACAGAAGGACATATTCCTTGCTCAACAGGAGTATCTGAGTTCTCAAGTCTTTGATTAATGCGGTCCCGGGCCTCGTCAAGGTAGACATGACATGAATGAAAAAATAGTTGCTCCAATCCATCCTCATCATATTCTTCCTTGTTTCAATACCACTCTCTTTGGTCTCCTTGAGCTGAAAATTCTTTCCCTCGAGCAAATCGCACAACGGGTCTGTAGCACTGGCTCGCGAGATCTCTTGCTCACGCGCTCTAGACACCACAGTAAGTCTGTTTCTCTGATACCAGTCTCTGCGTTTGACCTTATAAGCCCCAGCTTCAAAGTTTAGAAGGGTTCGAGGCAATCATTTTTTATTTTACTATCATTCTTATTGTAATTGAAGTATCCCGTCACTCACCCCTAAGGCTAGCTACAGAGCAAAAGGACCTGCTGCTTTTACTCCTACATGCCTAGCTACACAAGAAATCCTACTGAACTTGGTTACAAGGAGCTTTACACATACGAGAAGGTTTTGAATACTTGAGCGGCAACCTTTGTGATCAGTTGGACGGGTTTTAAGAGGGCGCTTTCCTTACCAACAACATCCATAACTTACCATCTCCCGGACTATATAAGTCCGCTTAAGAATATGGTTACAATTCAGGTATAACATGGAGAAGAAAGAACGTTCGAACTATTCTGGGTTCCCAAGACTACCTCACAGCTGCAAAATCCTTTACGGACTTTCTACTAGCTCAAACAACTTTTTTTTATACCAATACTCCTCGAACTCCATACCTACATTTACTTTAGAATATTCGCGGTCAACGAACACATTGCTGTCAAAGTAATGTCTCACAGCCAAAGCGTCTTGAGAGCCAACTCTTTTCGAGCAAATACAGTGTTATTTTACCTTTCTCAACGCTTGTTAATTAGAAGCTCGTTGACTGAGTCATGTAGTAGAGAAGAATTTCAGCCCCCCTTGTGCCTTTGTTTTTCTATGTAAACCAGACTTGCTAAGTACGCGCGTCCACGGCTGTCGTCCCCTAAAGGAATAGACTCTTAAATGCAGTGTCGGAGTGGAGTATCTCTGTGTGCCTGCAGAGTGTATGCATATCAAGGAGTGATCAAATTCGCTCGAAAGCTGCAAAATATGAGAAATCCGGTCATAGTAGAGATGGACTTCTATATAAACATCTGGCATGCAGGATACCTTGATGCAGGCAGCAGGTGGCGAAGACAGTTCTCGAAGATTTAAGTAACGGCCTCGAAGGTGATAGCAAACTTCAGTGTAGCTTTACTGGTATACCAACCAGCCGATTCGAAAGATATAGAGAAGTTGGAGAAGGATAGCTATAAAGCGTCATTCCAATTTAACACTCCGCAACCCCCGAAGTGAGTTGCTGCCAAGTAAAAAGTCAGTCAAGAACTTGAATGCTGTCAGTCAACTATAATAACCGTTCAGTACAGCTTCCGATGAAAATCTCTAGAGAAAATCTCGACAGCTTCACACTGATTTGAGTCAATAAGAGTGTCTCTATTTATTGTTACTACCGACCAATACTCTGTTGGCTACAAAAGCTCGCAAGCACTGAGCTCGCGTCAGTGCTACTACCGCTCTGTTGATCATGTTCAGCTATCTCGAACTTTCCGGTTGGTCAGGCCTCAAGGATAACAACTTTATTCTCCCTTACCAGCCCTGGCCTGGGCCGCCTCCACCGCTTTGATGGCCTCACTTGCCTACTTCACCAGATTGAATAGTGCCCTCATGAGTAGAACCCGGTTAACTCCTTGTGGCAAGTATACCCCGAATGCGGAACTTTTCCTCCACCAAACTCCCCAACTATAAGTATTACAACCACAACTGCACCCAGTCCTTCTAATCAAACAACTACTACTCCTATCAACAGACAAGCAGGAGGGAGCAGATGGAGTCTAGGGCCATGTTCTTTATGTCGAGTGCCCTGAAGAATGTAATTATATATTGCTTTTTGGGTTTCAATGTATTGGGACAACGCATGAAAAGCAATCAATCACCCCTCGGTTTTCATCGCATTTCACCGTCTATCAATCCTGTCAAATCTTCCGATGAAAAAGTCACCCCACTCTCAAAAAGCCCCAAAAAGCATTGTCAAGACTTTGATTTCGTCAAGACTGAAATCAATTTGCGGCTACAAGTGAAAGTAAACAGAAGTATAGTAAGCAGGACAAGACGACTGCGTGGGGAGTCAGATTTCTTCTGGCAGGTCTTTCTGATTGTTTCGATGACCTGGGTCTTGCTGATACCGAGAGTCGACGGGTTTTTATACAGGGGACGTGAAGATCCCCTCATAAAAGCGTATAGTACCTATTCAGTTAACACAGTGCAGTGCAGTTCGCAGCTCATTCACTTACATGTTCCCCTTCCCCGACCATAAAAAAGCATCCACCAGACCCAGACCCATACTCGGACATTAGCAAAGTCAAGCCTCGATTGCAAACGGTATGCCTCCTCTGTTCATATCATATCACATCGTAGTCATAGTCGTATCAACGGGTTTTAAGCACGGGTAGTGACTTAAGGTAGATAAACTGTTCAGGAGTACAAGAACTCCCGATGATTTCCACTGATCAAGAAAGGATAATTGACAGTATATGATTTCTTGACAGCAAAACAACACATGGATGATAAGACCAAATGAGGAGACTCTACATAGCGTCGAAGAGTTCTAGCGGGCTTTCCTGACGCTGTAGATAGGGTTGACAACGGAGAGGCAGCCAGTAAATGGGCAACGAGTAATGGGCTCTACACGAGGAGCTCAAGATGAAAGCAATTGATGCTTTGAGATAAAAGTGGTGTTGTTTAGGGATCACGGAAGGAGGAAATATGACTTGAAGTGTATGGCCTGCCACTGGAAGATTCGGAAGTGAATTTGAAGCAACTGAATTCTTATATTCAAAGCTGAAGTCCTCGTATGAATCGACTGACCCATACTAAACGGGCTATTGAAATCAGATCTACGGCTATTAAAGGAAGGCTCCGGCTGGTGGTGGTAAAGGAGAGGGTTCGGAAATTTGAGGAGACAGTCAGAGTCATACGGGGCGAGGAAATGGCGAAGATACCTTTAAAAGCTATTTAATATTTGCTGGTATGCGAATTATCCGCAGGCCATTTCATTAACGAATATCTGGGGTGGGTGGAAGGAATGGCTATTATGCTATTTGATTTCCATTCACCAAACAAGAAAGAATCATGACAGTATATAATTTCTTGACAGCAAAACAATATATGGATGATGAGGCGAAACAAGATGTTCAAGTAATGGTACCTAGGAGCCAGATAGCCCGTTGAATGCCGCGTCGTCCACCATGCCCACGGATGTTGAAATTAGATACCGCTTCCTGGGCGCGGGATGATTTTTCCAATCGATGCCCCTCGTCACCACCGTCGCCGCCGCGCAATAGAGACCTCAACCGTAAAAGAGGGAGAAACAGAAGTTTATAGTCTGTGCTAAGCCACAACTCTAGCTCTATTAACAACTTATCCGCAGGAACTTCAATGGCTAAAAGGTTTGCAAATGGCAGCAATCTCTAACTATGTCCGCCCAAGCTCTTAGGACGAAGTTTCGGGTACGCATGTAGAGAAAGGAACGTAACCAAAGCATGACTTCCCGTCCCATCCTATCATCTAACAAAGCAAAGCAAACCAAAGCAGAAATAGCACTTGCCATACATATATAGCCCCTGCAATTCTTATATCATATCCTCAGAATGTCTTGAGCCTAGTGAAAGCCAGCCAAAAAGCGTTCCTAAGCTTCGATTGACTCCCACCCACCAGTTCTATATCCCTCGGTCCAGATCGCCCTCCATTTGATTTAAGCCACGGGTTGTAAGATAGACGAGGCATTAGCAGTAAATATTCACCATGATTTCCCTGCAGTGAACGAGAAAGGATAATTGACAGCATATAATTTCTTGACAGCAAAAAAAGGATGATGAAACAAAACAAGGTGTTCAAGGGCAAAAGACAAAGCCATAATATCTCTCAAGCCGAATCCACCCCGCCCCATTTCTTGCACGCCTTATTCTCGATTGCCTGTGACATTATAGTCCGAAGTCCTTGCCTTCTCTTCTTTTTGAATAGCAAGTCTTTGGTATAGCTTGAAAACAAAGACTGACTTGACCAGCGAAGCTGCTCGTTCTTTTTATTCCCGTCTCTCTGCTATCCACACTCCATATACCGTACGATACAGGTGATTACAGCAACCAAAACATGATACCAAAGAATAACGCCATTTTTGTTTCTTCCGCAGGCTTCTGCTTCTCAAGAGTTGTTACTGCCCAGCCTCGGTATATATCCTAACCTAGCCTCTCTAAAGCTGAGATATCGCTTTGTAATCATAGATACCAGTACTTTATCAAGAAGGCCGCAATATCTCGATGCGGTACTATATATTTAACGTCACCAGGGTGACTCGTAAGTGCAAGAGAAACGCGAAAATGACTAGCAATCGATGCAGTTCCAAACCGTACCTACGAGAATCTAGTCGCGCAGATAGACACCAAGCACTCGTTGTAGTTTGGGGCGAGACGCCAGAAAGGAGAGAGAAGTATAAGTAAGGGAGTTGATTTCCACCCACCGAATGAATGAGAAAGAATCATGACAGCACATACTTCCTTGACAGCAAAACAGCACATCTCATCTCACCCATCCTTTCTTCCATAAAGCACAGTCTCCGTAACCTGATAAGCAAAAGGGAAGTGAGTCAGATGAAGCAGGTAATTTTACCGAATGAATGTACGGCACGGTGGTTCATCTCTGTGCGTGTCCAACAAACACAACAAAGTGGCTATGCAGAGGAGAAATGAAGATGTTGCTTGTTTGTTTTATAGAAGGGAGACTGGAGAAATAAGAAACTTGGGAGGCATGGTAGGAATGAATGAAGAGAAGAAGGCTCCGGTATGCATGGTATGTAGAGTAAGATAGATACATAACAAACTGCGTATACCAAGCATGCCTTCTATTCCTGCCATCACAGCACAGCAAACAAAGTAGAAAACGGCACTTGCCATACATGCACAGCCCCCGTCTTCCCGGAACCAAATCCAAACCAAGAACTGAATGAGATTTAGAGAGGAGACATTTCTGTATTTATTCATATCATCATCTACTTCGATCCCGCCTCAAGTCCTTCAAACATCCTCCCACTCACTCCAAATTATCACATTCATTCCCACTATCTCTGCCCATACCCGCCCGCTTTTATACACGTATCTATGGTACAATTGTCTGCCGTACCTTTCCGGTTGATTCGGGGTACGTTGCGTTGCGTTGCGTTGTGTTTATTCCTTGATCTTGGCAAGAAGCCTTTGTACGTGCCGATTAGCAGGCGTCCAAGCAGAGGAAAGAAGGAAGGAAGGACAGCTTACTCGTAATCTCTGAACAGCGAGTACTCCTCATCTCCAACCTTAACCGGCGATCCACCATACTACCACCACGCATTAGCCTTTATCCCTTTCTTTCTTTTTCTTTCCCCTTTGCCATTCCCACACCCTCACATCCCACCCAACCCAAACCCAAACAAAAAAAAACAGAACCCAACTCACCGAAGGAATCAAAACCCGATCCCCCGCCTTCACCTCCGGCACAACCCTCTTCCCATCTCTATCCAGCCCGCCGGGCCCCACAGCCAACACCTTCGCCTCGTTCAGCTCCTTGACGCTGGATTCCGGCAGGAAGATTCCCGACGCCGTCTTGGTCTCTGCTTTGATGCGCTGCACCAGGACGCGGTCGAGCAGCGGTGCGAGGGACTTGATGGATTTGAGGGCGGTGGACTATAGGTGTGGTTGTTAGTGAAATGGGAATTCCCGAGGGATGGAGGCATGTGATGGGTTGGAGAGTCTGAGTGTAGGAGGGAGCTCTAGATCTGAATCTGTTGGAAGGAGAAGGAAGACGGAACAAAACGTACCATTTTGAGAGACGTAGATGTAGATACTTTAAGATCTGTAGAAGCTGAGAACTTGGAACTGAGAGATTATGTACCGCGTGTGTTGTGTTGGTGAACAGAACAGAAAATCGCTTTATTTGTTTGTTGGTTGCGTTCCGAGCTTCCAAGAGATTCTGGAGAATAAATTACTAGCGCCTGTCGGTGCAAAGAAAATCCGATCCATCAGTCCCCTGAATCTGTCTGTATTCGCTTAGTGTATTCGCTTAGTCAGGTCAGTCTGTCACCAAAACCAAACCTCAGCATCTAAGAACATAACATCACCAGCTTCACTTTTGTCTCAGCAGCGTGGCTATCCAAGACAATGTCTATTATAGACTCGCCATCCTCCCCTCCGTAGCTTAGTCGAAATCGTCCGTTCATGCGTGGTGATATAAACTTACCAAAGGCAAGGCAACATAATTACCCAGCAGCTTTTACGAAAATAAGATGTGATTGCCGGCTACTGGCTAATAATTAAAGGTCAGGCACATGCTTACTTCACCTCGAAGAATTACTCTACAGCACGGCACTTGCTTTTGCGAAACAACGTAAAAGTATAACTTATAATGGCATTATGTAAAGCTCGTTCAGTATAAAACTCATAGTCTCCACTATCCTATCCAGAGCGAATCCCACCCTAACCTCTTCCCCTCTCCTTCTACAATCTATGTAATATCTTTCCCCCTTCTCTCTATAAACAAGCACAAAATCACGCTGTGCCAAATCAAAAAAGATATATAAGTTACCTAACTCACTCCCCAATCACTCCCACCAACCCAAATTCATAACTCCACCAACACCAAGATCATTCGACACCAAATTTCGCCTCCCAGTATTCGAAAGTTCGCAGTCTCGAATTCTATTTCGTAGAACCAACATCACTGCACCAGAACTATTCCCTATTTAGTCACCGGTGTAGGAGCAGAAGGCGGTTCAAGTGTATGCGTATGTCCCTCCGCCTTGATAACATTACCCCCTTCTTCTTGCCTACAGATGACTGTGCCCGAGACCCAAGGGTCGGCGAGTACTTCTTCCAGAGTCGCGCGCTTTCTAGGGTCGATCTCCAGCATGCGGGACATGATGTGTCTGCTTTCTCTCGGCAACAAACGTAAAAGACGCCACGGGCCTTTGATGACTTCTGGCTTCTTCTCTATTGCGGGTGCGGTGCCGTTGCCGTTGCCGTTTGCTTTGGTAGATGGAGTGGATGCGGGAATAGTGTCTCTTGCGGGTGTGTCGAGATCGTTTGTTGATTTAGAGGGTGTTGGTGCTGGTGCATCGGATAGTCTGCGCATATCTGTTCCGGGAGTCGGAACAGAGGCGAAGAGTTTGTAGGAGTTGTCGGTCATGCGGGGCATTTTCCAGGGAAAGCGGCGAAGGGACATGCAGCAGAAGATTATGGCAAGGGACCAGATATCTGCAGGTTGAGGATCATATTTTCTCTCGTCGTATACTTCAGGTGCGAGATATGGATCTGATCCAACAATTCCTAATCACATGTTATTACTGTGCTCGTGAAAGAACGTTAGAGAGGAGCCTTACCAGAAGATAGCGTGATGTTGCTTTCAAACGGATACTTGAAAACGCTCGCACTTCCAAAATCGATAATCTTCATAATCCCGTGCTCGTTAACTACCACATTATCGAGCTTCAGATCTCGATGCGCCAGACCCATACTGTGCAAGTACGAGACACCACTCAAGATCTGCAAAAATGAGCAGCTAACCTCACTCTTTGACATCTTCCCAGTCATAACTATGGCGAATAGATCGTATGGTGCGTATTCCATTACTTCATACCATTTTCCCTTTTCATGTATGATATCTAGAGTCTCGATAATGTTGCCATGATGTAATGTCGAGCCTACGCAAAATTCCGCGGTAACCTTTTTGGCATATTCCTTCTCGGATTCGTACGAATGTCTGGCTCTGAACTCCTTTACAGCAAAGGTAGTCCCATCACTACTTCTCTTCATCAAACGAACCGAACCGCCCGCTCCCGCTCCCAAAACCTTTCCGAACTTTCCGTACTTCGAGGTCAATCCATGATTGTCATCAAACGGTAATTGCTGAGGTGTCTTGTGATGAGGTGGAGTCTTAGTCCCTGATCTGGCCGAGGCACTCGGCGAAGCCCCTCGTTTTGCTTTATTGTGACTTCCAATTTTTAAGAATCGCTTGAGCTCTGACATCGACCCTTGCTTCCCTGATATCGTCGCCGAGCTTTCGTCGTTTACATGGGATAGATGATCCTTTACTCCGCCAAAAATTTGAGAATGTCTCTTATTTTCCCCACTCTTCATATCGACCTGGCTTCGTGACGATCGAGGAAGGGACACCGAAGAGCTTGCCTTTGCTCGTTGCTTCGAGTTCAATGCCGTAAATTTGAATCTAGAATCGATTGCGTCTAGATTTCTCGACTGAGGTTGTCGTTTTGACGAAGCATATGGATCATTCGGATCTCCTGCGGGTGTAAAGGGTCTACTATAAGTATGGGTAGAAGCCCGGCTTGGGCTCGATTCTCGGGAAATTGGAGCGGATGCGGTAGTACTAGGTCCAATGGAGAAAGCGCTGTGGTGTTTTGGAGCAGGAGCGGAATCCGCTGTGGTTGGTTGAGTACCAGTACCAGATGACCCAGGTCTCGACTCATCGACGTTTGTTGTAGAAGGGGAGGTCCCGGAGGTTCCGGGAGGGGATAATTGCGGGGTTACAACAGTAGCATCTTCGTTCGTCTTTACCTTCTGAAGAGGCACGCCCTCCTTCGCAGTTGCATCTACAGCATCTCGCGATCTAGTTGCCGCTGGGGTGATAGGTGGGGAGTGCATCGAAGATGGCCGAGGACTTTCGTGCGGTGAGGGGCGTACTGATGAAGTGTATGTGTTTTGTCGGCTTGCCTCACGAGAACTGTCCTCGTTTGACACAACCTGCAACGCCAAAGAGTTAGTCGAAGGTCAAAAATGCAAACAGAGGCCAAGAACGAATATATAGCCATAGCATAACGCAAGAGAGTTTCTTTTCTCATGGCGGTGTCCTATTAGCATAGTTGATTGTAGCCCATAGGCAATCCCCAATGCATAGACCTAGTAGATAGTCCTCAAGGGATATCTAGCACAATTGTATTGTACGTCAAGATAGACAGGGTCATTGGATAACGAGTCCTAGCAAAATCCACATCACATATACTTCTATCCGTTTCCATGTCTTGCATTTATGAACCCCGAAAAGAAAATAGCTGCAAACGTACCCTTGAAACCGGAAGAGACACAGGTTCAAAATCGTAGTTGCTCATGCGGTGTTTTTGTAGATGTGTAGATTGCAGTGTTTTCGACAGCTCCCTGAATTGCTCCTGGTTGTTCCCGGATATAAGTTGAGGAGGTTGGTCGGAGTCGAGAGTTTGGACGTTTTCAGGTTCGATTTCCTCGTCTACGGATGCGAACCGGACAGTAGGGGAACCTTCAACCTTCTTGGTGTCAATGGCCGATTCAGTATTATTGTCGGAGCCTGGGAGCAGAGAGTTTGTCAGTAAAGTGCTTATGCGGAGAAGACAGTATGGCGTAATGGAAACGGTAGAATAGTAAGCGTATACTTACCAATCGGGCCTCCTGGGGCACTGCCTTCCTGGGAAGCCATATTTGGGCTGTGGGGTTAGAGATGAGCTTCGATAAGACACTAGAGAACGAGAGGATGCTCGTAAGTGAGATGGCACTTGTAGATGGAAAGTTGCAGGTTCTCTGGAGAAGAATCCGCGGTTGGCAGTAGTGGGGCTAAACGTTGAAGGCTTCTTGGGGCGGGTAACTAGGTCGGTGGGTTGCTTGATAAAGCAAGCCGCGTATCAACACAGTCAACGTTGAATAGCGAGCGTATGGATGATGCTGAGAGTATGAGTCGCGGATCGCTGTTTTGTGATGGACTGAGGAATATTTGGGTGATTCGATGCGATGCGATGCAATGCAATGCAGTGCAGTGCAAACGACTCAAGTGCGCCCGTGTCAGCACAGCAGCGCAGCGCAGCGAAAGAAGGAGCAATTCTTAGGTCGGTCGAAGATTCTCTACTGTATCAATCAATGACGGATTCGGTCGGAGAGACGGATGACGGAGGAAGCAGAGTGCCGTACTGTACTGTACTGTAGATCCAAGCGAGAGTAACAACTGAAGAGTCAGCAAGATCTCTTTCTCTCTACAAACAGCACGATGAATCATGAAAAGGAGTAAAAGCCTCTACATTATTGATTGGTACATCTACGTAACGACTAAAATAATAGACTCCAGTTCCAGATGCGAATCTGTTCACATGTCCGCAGGGATTTTACAGAGACTTTTCTCTCTCCTCCTCTTCTCTGCCAAAATCCTCAAAAACGGACCGGTTACACTTATGCATCAGCCAATCGAGGACTGTAATAATACGGTATAATGTTGACCAGGCGGCGCGGGCGATTATTCAAAAGGCTGCTTACCTTACGAGTACTCCATACATTACCAAAAAGCTTAAAGGTTTTCCCCAGTGCGGCTATGCACACAATATTCGTACAGCATGACTGTTACGAGTAATGTTACGAAGTACATATCACGCCTATGCCCTTTACACCATCCTCATCTATTTCCATCCCATCATTCCATCCCATCATTCCAGTCCAGTCTAGTCCTGGTGACCCAAATAATTTATATTCAATTCCTCGGCCTCGGGCTCGGGATCCATTGGAACAAGGAACCCCGAAGCAAACGGGGATAAGACGGAGTACGTACGTGTGCATGTGCGCGTAGACCTTACCCTTATTTTATACTTACTAAATAAGTTACTACTTTACTTGTTCCGCTTGTTCCTTTCCTCCCCTTCCACACTTCTAGAACTTTAGATGTGCGTTCGGGAACCCGGCAAGTAAAGTGTGCCTTGTTTTGCCTTGCTGTCAGTCAATCATGGATTCATGTGCAACTCTGCCGAGGGCTTCTCGCCAAAACCAGCCCCAGGCCCCAACTCTCTTCGCGCATCCGATCCCGGTCAAAGGTCTGGAAGCTTCAAGGAATGTTGTACACGTGCCGAAGAATAACACGTGCCGAGGTGGAGCACGTGCCAGAGTGTAGATATTCCAGCATACGGTATTTACAAAGACATGCTATATGTGAAGCTAACTGTACATTGGAGTTGAATCTCCTGTTTTACAGTGGCCCCAATTGCTCTTTCTCCATCTTTCTGATATACTGTACAATCCCAAACGCCATCGCCATGTTGATATAGACAATTCGAAATGATGCCACAAACGCTCCATCAAAGGATAGCTCCTACCACACCCATGATGGGGAGATCTCCTGCAGCAGCTTTGGGGCAGACGTATAGCTTCAGCCACCTTCTTCAAAGCCCAGGCCGATAAAGCAGCATCTCACCAGCAGCTCAAAGTCCCTGCACTTGTCCGAGTCCTGTGTATGCCAGCCTCACTCCTGCCATTCATCATCATTCCGCAGCTCCAGCTCCAGCTACCCTTCCCTCTCTCTTCCCCCCCATCTCCAGCTCCAGCTCATCCATCCACCCCCCAAACTACGGTTTAATCACAACCCCAACCGTCTTAGCCTGCCCAATAACACTCTTACAAACCCCCTCCAAGCTCAACCCACTCAACCTCAACTCCCCTTTCTTAATCTTCGCAATCTCATAAACATGCTTCAGGCTAATCTCCCCCACAACCTCATTCAAATGCCTGCCCTTCAACCGCCCCTTCACCGGCTCCACCTGCGCCGCACTCAGCAGCAGGTAAGACGTCGTCGGCGTGCGTACTTCAAAGTGGAAACTCCGGTCGGGGCGCACCGTGACGCGGACCGGCGTCGGTGTGCCGGGTAGTATGTGTGCGGTTCGGGCGTTGAATTCCTGGGGAGGGGGAAGGAAGGTGTTAGTGAGGGTCAATTGGAGTTGTGCTTGGGCTTGGGCTTGGGCTTGGAATTGGGGTTGTGCTAATGCAAGACACTTGGATTGGAGCGAGGCATGAGGGACTTACTTTGCAGAAATCCATACTCTTCACACCCTTGCTACCCAGCGCTGGACCGACCGGCGGACTGGGACTTGCTTGCCCGGCGCCGACGATCAGCTTTACAATTTGATCTGCCGTAGCGCGTGCTTTTGACATTGTTGGAGGAGGTGATTGGGATTGTGGTAATTGAGCTGTTTGCGGATTGGATTCTGAGGACGCGGATGCGGAGGAGATTTTGGCGCGCGATTGCAGCTGGCTGATTAGTAAGCGTGTCACGTGGGTGCGCGATCCAATAGAAACATATTTTCAAGAGAATGTGGAGGATGAGATGGGTAGTAAGTGGAAGAGGTAGGTCTAGACATTTGTAGACATCCATCATCCGGAGTAGGGTTCCGTTTCCATATACTCAATCGCTCTCGAGACCTAAAGGCACAGGCCAATAGGTACATACAAGCGAGTTAAAAAGGGGGGAGGGGCGGGCCGGGCAACGCAACCCTGACAAACAACTCACCCTAGTTTATCAGAACAAGCATATCCATCCTGACGTCTACACGGAATGCCCATTTCTATGTGGTTCATGTTCAAAAATATCTGTGAGGACATCGATTTAGCAAGAGGGGTTCAAGTTGCATCAATTTCTTTCTGAGTCTTTGACCTCTTTCTCAGCTCATAGCCATCCCTTCCTTGCCTAGAGGAAATATACATTATACTATAAGAAGGGCCTGATGATTGAGATTAGTTTGATCATGCTATCCAGAGATTTGGTGCTTTTGAGACAGATTTCTACGGTGTTTTGGGGGGAAATTGCGGCACGAGACATACAAGGGACGGATCTGGATATGGAACAAAACGCAGGAGGCACAACGGGTAACAAGAACATGATCATTGGCACAATTTCAGCATTAAGGAGTCGCTATATTTATTGGAAGTCGTCTAGGCATCCTACTAACATCAGCGACAAGGTACAAAGTAATCATAGATTCAGCGAGCTGAGCAGCTAAGTCGGGGTTTAGAGAGAAACGAAAAGCGAATCTCAATACCTGTATTTATACCACTATACAAGCAAGCTTATTACAACTGACTCCTACTAAACCTCCGGATAAACATCCGTCCTCCTCTTCAGCGGAACCTGCTCCCGAATACTCTTCACAAGCGCAAGATCAACAACAGCAGTCGCGATCTCCGGCCCCTTGAACTCGCCTCCCAGCTCCGCAACCACCTCACCCCAAGGACTGATAACCATAGAATGCCCATACGTGACCCGACCCGCATTATGCTGCCCTGCTTGCGCCGCAGCTACCACGTACGCTTGCGTCTCGATCGCCCGGGCGCGCAGAAGGATCTCCCAGTGCGCTTTCCCGGTTGGCACCGTGAAGGCAGAGGAGTAGGTTATGAGTTGCGCGCCTTGCCTTTTGAGCGCGAGTCCTACTTCGGGGAATCGTAGCTAGCGAGTGTCATGTCAACCAAACGTGCCATCGCTTCTCTCTGCTTGCAAATGTATACGAAAGATCTGACGCGATGCGATAACTCACATCAAAGCAAATCAGCAGCCCAACGAGTCCGACGGGCGTCTGAAACGGTTTGGAGATTTCCTTCCCTTCTTCAAACGTACTGTACGCGTTGCTCTAATTAGTTCCTTGCGATGTGGACGTGTGTTTTTGATGCGTTCGAGATACTTACTCGCTTTCTCTTGCCCTGGGCCCCCGCTTCAAATCCATATCGAAGAGATGCAATTTCTGATACCTCTCCACAATCACGCCATCCTCATCAATCCAAATCGACGTATTCTTAATCTTACCCTCCTTGCCATCGCCCGGCTCGTGAATACCGGCGTTAATCGCTACCTTGTGGTTCTTGGCTAGGGCTTGCAGACCGAGGACGTAGGGCGAGGTGGAGACGGAGCGCACGAGCGTGAGGGTTTCCGAGGCGGTGTGCGAGATGTAGTCGGAGGCTTCGGGGAGGAAGAGCGCCTGCGGGTGTGAGTGAGATGAGATGGGATGGGATGGGAAGGGGGGGAGGGGTACCTTTGCACCTGCTGCTACGGCCTTTTTAACGAGGGTTTGGGCTTGGGTGAGGTTGTCGTTCATGTCTGATGTTGAGCACATCTGGCCAACGGCCTGGAATCAATCAGCAGCTGGCTCGTTCTGAGCGTGTAGCACTTGCTTACAATAATTGTTTGCCCTCCCATTTTCAAATGTCTATATTCAAGAGGTTTATGGTCTTTCTGTAGTCAAGTCACCTGAGGGGCAATCCCGTGCTGGGCTGGAGGGAAGTATATTAGTGGATCTTGTGGTCTTCCTTTACGGGACTAATTTCTTGAATAAGAGTCTGCTAGCTGGCACAATCTTTGGATTTGAGTTAGACGTTAGCATGCAGTCGTTGTCCGTTATTGTTGTCGTTGGCTGTCGAGGGGTTGTTAAAATACACGATTCGTGAAGTGCTTTCAAATCAGCATCTGCGAGTCATTGAGCCCCACCAGAATATATCCAACCACCAGAACCGAGATAGCGTATCCAAAGCAACTCTTCGACCTTTAGCATGCACGAACAGCAGGAGAAATATACACGCATTGTGTTTTGGAGGCAGTACATAGAGTGTGGCAATCGCTTACGCTACGACCAAAGATAGTAAAGGAGGAAGACCGGCTAATATTCGAATATGTTTTCCTAATTAGGGTACTGTAAATTAGTCTACTCAAAGGATTAGCATTGCATTGTACTCCGCGCCACCGAGAAATTGTTCTAGTTCCTTTATTTAGGTTTGAATAATACTCTTTAAATAGAACACGGCTTACCTCGTAAATCCTTACTATAGAAAAATTGGGGCTCAATTTAATTCTCAGCGTCGCTGTATACTCTATGATACAAATATAAGTATATGTATCTAACTGAATGTATGCTTAGATTTTGTTTGCAGGAGCTAGGGCACGAAAATCTAAGCATTTACGTGGCAACAAAGCAACACTTATATCGAGACTATCCTGTACGTGAATCTTAAGATACTAATCTCGGCCTGTAGTATGTTGATATTATTCTACACTATCCTCTTAGTCCAATCTGTATTTCTCCATGATTTGCGTTCTTGGGATATCTCAACACTTCAGTTCTTCTATCCTCATTCTTAGATCTTGGACTTTTACCTCCCTTTCCGCAACTGTGAAGCTCTCATATATGTTCTTGGTTTTACCATGAAACTTTTTTTCACTCTCGCCTTTCTAGGCTCTTTCTCTATAAGTCACAGCCGGCTTTTAGGTCCTCGAGCTCGAGCTCAAGCGTATAAAGTGGGAGTTAACTTTTCCCATCACAGCAATGTCACCCTGCCCTTCAAAATTGCAACTATCACGTTAGATCATTCCAATGCTACTGGAAGTGATCACTCAACGGCATTTTTCCCAGTTCCCACTTCTACATTCAATATATCGACTCGCAACAGAACGTCAAGCACGAACAGCTCCATAGGAGTCTCCAAGATAGGGGCACAGACGGAATCAACGATAGAAAGAAGCTCAACGCCATCTACTGGCGTCCTATCCGTCTCTGGTTCCGCACATCGGACTACCAGTGCTACCGATGGTTTATTGATCTCTCCTAACGCTACGCTACTATTTTCTGCTTCCTCTACCAGAATCTCGTCTATTTCTCATCGCAAATCTTCTGTCGGCTCATCTTCCGTCAACTCATCTTCAACTTTCTCATCTTGGGTCAGCTTAATTACAAGTAGAGGAAGTTCAAGTACGTCGCACGCAGGCAGCGCAGGTATAACAAGCGCTACACAGAGCTCAACTACAGCCCCACCCATTATTGTTATTACTGTGTCAAAGTCCGGGGTAACATCACCTGTTACATATATCTCTACACACACGAGTTCCGGTAGTATCAAGCCTACAGGTGCCTGGATGTGTACTGGTCCGCTTTGTGATACTAGCGGGGGCTGTATTATCCCACTATTCTGCGCCTCTAAAGGGGGCAGCAGCAGTAGTTGGGGTCTCTGCTGCGGCTGGAACCCCCCAGCTGACAGCGGGGCTGCTCCTCCTGCGGGTGGTCCCCAGCCTGGTCCTCCTGATGATCCAACTCCAAAAAAAAAACGAACAAACCCCACAGACCTAACAAGCTCAACCGACTCAACTCTTCCATCCAGCAAGGGCACGATTTCTAAGACTGGAACACATGAGACAACTCGACTATCTAGCACGGGTTCTACCGCTCGCTCTGGCTCCACCAGCTCTTGCTCGATACAAACAAAGAGCTCATGTAATACCTCGTTATCTCTCTTTACGCCGGCAAATGCTACAACTATAGCTACATCTACTATTACACTATCATGCTCTACTCTCACCAGCTGTTCAGCCTCCGCCTCCGCCTCCACGTCACTTAACGCATCTGCGACGACAAGCACTGCAAACAGCACGGCTACGCAAGCATACTTGGTATTTCCTACCAATGGCGCAAGCAGAAGTCAGCTCAATAGTATCACAGATACATTAACTCAGGTACTTGGACCTGATAATAGTGATGAGCTAGTCCTAAGTGATACGAAGAGCATATTTATGGGACTAATAAATGCAAAGACGGCCGCTAATCTCATTCATAAACATTCAGCGGTAATATTTTTATTCTAACCTGCACTTGCTTTTTGTTTACTATTTGGCTCACGTTTCACTTAGATTCGTAGTGTTATACCTGATGAGAGGATACCTAATAAGAATCCGGCCATTGAAAAATCAACTCCGGCCTGCAACCCAGGTAACAGCACTAAACTTAGGAGACGGGAAGTCCAATATCCCGATGTCTGGCAGGACAATGCAGGCCCTGAGCTAAGTTTTGTGTCACAGCCAAGAGACCCTTACGCCTCGGTTTTGGATATTGAAGGCTATGTATATGATGTTTCCGCTAGCGAAAACATTACAGTATATGTTTTAGATACTGGATTGGAGGGTAGTAATCCTAATATTGGTGTAGGCGGCAATAGGTGGCTCTGGCCCGAGAAAAGTGTTTGGCGGAAGTACTCGACCGAACCGCAGGCTGAAAATGATCCTGACGGCCATGGGTCCTGTGTAATATCCAAAATATCTGGATCCAAACATGGCGTGGCAAAACTCGCCAAGATCGTCGTATTGAAAATTATGGAGAATGACTTGAATCTTGACATTTTCCTAGCAGGTATTATTAAGCAATTTGAGCTCATCGCCGAGGATGTCAAGAAGCGAAACCTTCAAGGGAAGGCTATATTAAATTTATCAATGGGGGTTACCATACATGACGAGGATATTAGAGCTGCAATGAAAACGGCCCTAGAGACTCTCGTGGTGGAGCTCGATATAGTAGTGGTTGTGGCTTCTGGGAATTGGAGGGTAAGATGCCGGTCCTAGATCTTGGCTAGAGGTATACTAACCACTACTTATTAATAGACTGAATATGAGAATATCAGTCAATGGCCCCCACTATTCTTTGCAGATCCTGGGTTAGACGCTATGATTATTGTTGGCTCAGTTGACCTTGAAGGAAAAAGAAGCTCCTTCTCGCAAGGCGGTAGTCTTCTCGATATTAGTGCTCCTGGACAGTTCAACGAAGAATTAGGTATTTTGTGTTCTAGTGGAACGGGAGCGCCCTCAGAAGAACAGCGAAGGGAGGGCACATATTTTTCGACGGGCGCTGTCTCTGGTCTCGCTGCTTATTTTATGGCTTTATATCCGGATGATCTTCAAGGCCGAGGTGCTCCTGCCAAAGTGAAAGCATATATTAAGGAACATATGTGGTCACGGAATGGTGGCCCTCCAGCTCTCTGGAATCAGAAATCCTCTCCTCTACGAAAAACCAAAAAATCAACAGCAGCCAATAAGAGACAGGCAGTAGCTGATGATGCATGTCCTAACGGTGAGCTTCTAGACTCGCAGTCTGCCAGCTCCACCACGCTCTCTAGTATAACAGCTGCATCATCCACAGCCTCATCCATCCTTTCGAATGCTGCCTCGCATACACATACTAGCAGCGCTTCATCCACCACAACCCCGACTACTGCCTCACATTCTAGCAGTGTCTCCTCGACTATTACTTCTGCGACAGTGATAGCGACGCCTGACCCCCTGACCTGTAATGGACCAGGTGGTACCGATTATCTTGCCATGGGGCGCATATCTTTTGACCGTAATATAGCGTAAGATTCCGTTTCCCTTCTCCCCTTATTTTCTCACCTCTATCATTTAAAAGTACGTTTAAAGTAATGTAAATTACAGAATCTTCGCGTTCAACCACTTATGTGGTAGTGATAGACCCACATATACCTCAGATCCATCCCAGACTTCGAACAACATCACCGGGCGAGCAGGTGATAGATTCTGGTTTGATAGTAGCGGGGGATTCGTCCGCTCAACGAATGAGGGCGGCTCTGCATCAGGATGGTGGTCAAAGGAAATCACGTCGAAACTGCAGGCAAGAGTACAACTCTGGCTAGATGTAGCCTTCTCGTACAATCAAAAAGGATGCAAGCAGGTGCAAAAGTTTAGTATGCCTTCGGGATCAGATTGTACAGATATCTTCAGTCAATTGGTTGATGGTTGTGATGTCGATACTACTACTCAGAAGAATGGGGGGGTGCTTCATTTGGATAGCTTAAATGGCTGCGTTGATTATAGACTTTGGGCTGAAAGCGCGTAAGGAGACGACCGTCCTCGACTGTCGAAGGTTAGCGGAACTATACAGACCTGGGCACTGGTAAACCGGGTAGTATCCAGAGCTTTAGCAGGTGGTTACCCCACCCATACAAAACTAAAGGGATGGATACCTAGATATGACAAGGTTTTGCTAGGGGAAATTGCATATTATAATAGACTCTTTAAAACTATAAGGAAGGTAGTTGGAGGCGTAGCAAGGTTTGATCGCGCGACCGCCGAAAACACATCATTTCAAATCTTCTCGTCGGAGGCATTCGTAAGAACAAGTTCTAGCAATGTCTCCGTAGATTTGATATCCGTCGCTGTTGAAGATATTCGGGAATACAGCGAGGTAAGGTCGCCGCCAAGAGGCCCAGTAATGTTCCTAGAAGGATGGTTCACTCTGCAGAGTGAGCATCAAATCAAGCACTAGTTTCTGAGCACCTTGATTTTGCTTAGAGATAAGGGAAAATGCGTGAGTATGTCACTCACGAGTATCTGAAGCGCAAGAAAGAATAGCCTGTATGATATCTTCAGGATGATAGCCTATAAACAAAATTTCAATCAAATAATCAATCCTAGGTGCCAGTCCCTTTTTCTTTCCCAAAATCTGTCTTCTATCCTGCAGGTACTAGAACCTAGATGTTACTAAGTGCTGAACGATGCGTAATTATCTACTCCTCTATCTTGGCCATTGGCTCCCAACTTACTCAATCAATCTATGTTACATTGCTGTTATTACTCATTACCACATTGAGTATTAGCGTATACTTATTACACTTTATCCTCTATACTCGGAGGCGGGATACTGCAGATAAGTCTTCCTTTAAAGGTATTTACATCGGATCTCCTTTACTGTACTGTTTCCTAAACCAAAGAACAAGTCTCAGTGCAGCATCGGTATATTGGCTCAAGAATGTTGTCTCTTATCTACTTATCTACCTCAGAAAGACCGAAAGCAACTCTCTGGCAGTGTAAGTAGCCCTCCATAACATTTAAACTTCGAGGAAATCCAAAGGAACAAGAAAATCAGTCAGGTCAAAGCTAAATACCACTAGCGAAAGACAACCCTCCAGCTTCTGTATCAACGATCATAGAATCCTGGAGTCCACACATATCAAAGAGTTTCAAAGGGGTCAAGTCTTTCGGCGTTCCAACCACTCCTTCAGCCTTAAGTCGCTCAAGCGTAGCTTGAATAGCCACATACGCTGGGGCAATCGACGCGAATGAAAAAATCATGATTCTGAACCCCATCTCCTTTGCTTCTTTGGTAGTAATAATAGGTGTTGCACCATTCTCTACCATATTCAATAGAAGTGGCCAAGGTGCGAGGTCTTTCACTGCCTGGGCAGCCATTTCTTTTGAAGTGTAGCCTTCGAGTAGTCCCACGTCAGCACCAAGTGAGCGGGCTACTTTAAGGCGTTTGACACACTCATCGTAACCCAGCATCTGTAGTGCATCGGTGCGAGCAATGAGCACGATGTCTGAATGCATTGCATCCTTGGCTAACTTGGCTGCACGCACGCGTGTGTAAAATTCCTCTTCAGGAACGACCTTCTTGCCTTTCAAATGACCACAACGCTTGTTCATGACCTGATCTTCGATGTGAAAACCAGCCACACCAGCGCGGACATATGACTTGACAGAATTGGCCACCATGATTGGCCCTGATAGCAGAAGGTCAGCCAGAAAATATACAGGGGGGTAAATGTAGTGACAGACCTCCGTAACCAGTGTCCATGTCAGCGATAAGAGGCGGGCCGTAGGGCTCCAAGTTGGCGATCATTTCGGCGTGCTCTTTCATATCATGGAGGTGGGCAATTCCTAGATCTGGCTGACCAAGACGAGAGGCTGTTGTCCCAGCACCGGTCTATACATCACAAACGGGTTAACAAACGATGCCAATAGTGTTGCAGTATGATTAAAGCCTTACCATATACATAGCACTAAAGCCCACACGCAGTGCAATACGTGCTGAGAGTCCGTCATAAACACCGGGGCATACAATTAACTCATCGGTGTCTTCGATCATCTTCTTGAGTTTTGTTGCTGCTGATAGATTTTTCGAGATTGCAACAGGAGATTGGCTAACTCTGTTGAAGGAGACGAGAATGCTATCCGATTCTGCAGGAAGATCGACGGTGACCTTTGGGGGAGCTACAGTCGTCATAGCAGTAGGAATACTGAGAACACTGAGGAGGGGCTGCGTCTTGTTATTAGGCCGTGCAATTGGCGAGGGTGAAATTTGAGGAACAATACCTCTTTTCCGATAAGGGACTGTGTCTCTACAAGGGACATATTCTCCATTTTGTCAGTGGTAGAAGAAATACTCAACACAGGAAGTAGTTCCAGAAATCGATGATGAGAGCCAGAAACAATGGGTGGAGGTATAAGAGTACTGTTTCTCTCTACTGGGAGAAGAGATGAGAACCGATATTGCTTTTCAGTGATGGCTGTCATAAGGTTGTAGAGCGAAGATCAACGCAAGAGAATACGGCGTTATATAAGTCCCTGGCTCCCAAGTCTCCACGAGTGTGTGTGTGTAACATTTAACTGCTAACTCGCGAAGATTCATAAGATATTCGGTGCCAGTGACCTCATTTTCTCTCATGACCGTTCTCGCGAAAACCAAGATGCACCTATACACTCAATGCAATCAATATAATGCAATCAATATATGCAATCGCCACTGAAATCGTCGTCCATCCCCAGTACTACTAGTCACTGATTTGCCAAGCAGCAACGTTACAAAACGAACCTTGCATATATGTAGCCAAGGTCATTGTAGAGCTGTTATCCAATTTTGAATGGGTATCTCGTGGCTGCAACTGAAATGCCAAGGGCGGCTGTTTCGAAGAGTGAGGCAATAGACTGTGGCGTGAACATATCAACCTCGTAGAAGGCCGAAATAGGAATCTCCTCCTTTTTTGCAGTATTTGCTTGTGAAACCCTTGGCAATCTATTCATGTGATACGCAGATAATGCCGGCTTGAGTGCTGGATTGCATCGAATACTTATTGCATTTAAAGTAATAATATGCCGACCTATAGGCACAGCAGCAGAAAGGCAGCAGAAAGGCTTCTCATCTTTGGAAGGCTAAAAAAGTCGAAACTGGTCGCAAAATTTGATTGAATCAAGTAAGTGGTTGAAGTTCACTACATGTCTGTCTCAAAGTCAAATTTCAAAACTCAATGATGAGCTCACTGGCTTTCTATGTACCCTGGGGCATGCTCCAACGCATGGCTCCACCACCTTGACGTGCAATATTTGGGCTTATTGATTTCGGAACAGAGCTCCGTGATCATCTCCTACCCAACTTCCACTTTCTAGGCACTGCCAAGCCAGCATATACTTCGTCACAGGCCAAACTATTCCGCCAAGAAATCTATAGCAGAGGGCTTTAGGAAGGGTGGTAAGCGGACCAAAGGAATGCCCCCTTGCCCTAGTCTTCTTGGCGGCATAGTTACACCTGAGACGAAGTAGGAGACGAATGCATTTGCTCAATACCAATATAATACGATATAATACGGTAAATACCGCAAAGCTTTGATATCCCAACCTATTCTTCCCTACTACCACACTGCGTAGGACCAATAATTATGAGTGCTGAGCCATCGTGCCCTGCCTCGCCAAGCCGGACGTAGTAGAGCGAGATGTTGAGGTACTATATAAGTTGCGATAGTGCCCCCCCCCTTGCTATACACCCCCCCTTGATATACACCCCCTCCTCAACTTATCAGATGCTCAACGCTAGTGTTTAGAAGCCCTGGGCTTATATTATTTTTAGGTAGGAATGCTATGATATACTAGTATATCAAGGTCAGATTGGTAGAAAATGCGATGAACAGTAATTATAGAAAGCGTATGGAGTAAGTAAGAGTAAGTGTAGAAACATGGGACGAAAAGAATGTGGGGGTTTAAAGTTATTAGCCCCGCTTTAGCTATACGTGCCGTCCTAGCCAATCAAATATACGCTGAGAAAGTCGGAAGCCCTAATATCGCAATCGGTATCAAATAATAGCCCCACTCCAAATTAGGAGGGTGCTTGGCGTGCGGGCCGGCCCGCGGGCTAACGGCACTCATTGCCTCAGTCGTCAATTTTGCTCCACCCTTACTATCATTCGTCAATAATGCCAATCATTCGTTAATAATGCCAATCCTTCATCAATAATGCCAATGATGAAATGGCTTGGCCATCCGCACCTGTTATCGGGCCGCTTGATTCAACAAATGATATCCGATTTAGATATCAGGGACCATGCCGCGAATGCATTCTCCTAGTTGCATCCCCTTGTATATCGTGGAAACCGACCATATATAGCCGGTGGCACCGGACTGCATCGCTCTTGGCTTCGTATCTCCATCACACACACCTAGATCTGCCCCCTCCATCGGAATAGATTCTACACACAAGGTCTCTCTTTCTCTCTTCAACCATCCTTGGTATCTTCCAATCCCCCTTTCTCAAAAGTTATGTCGGAAGTCGAGAACAGAACAGCTTCAGCTTTTGCAAGCCTGCCAATGTCCACAACTCCCGTAAAGCCAGTAGGGGTTAGTCCAAATGAACTTCCCCAGAAATCCTCTGGACTGTCGCATCTACGAAGTTATTTCAGCCTTGAAGTTACCACAAACCATGCCCATCTTTTGCTGTTGCTGTGCTGCTTGGTCACCGGTTTCGTGGATAGCACGCTCTACAATGGTAACCTATTCTAGAATATAGGTAGAACTACAGACTGACAATTCTTCCAGCATTTAGTACTTTCGTGTCCATGCAAACCGGTATGTGAAACCCCCGATGATACGAAATTTTGGTGGACTACTTTGTGCCTCATATTGTCAATGATCATTAACTTGGAGTAGGAAATACAATATTTGTTGCCCTCGGTGCATCTGGCCAGAACACTAGGCCATACGGCTGGGCCAGATCTCTCTCATCGATTGGCTTCTTCATCATTGGGTGTTCATTCTTCTCTCGGTTTAACCGCACCTTCGGTGCTCGCCGACGTGGAACAATCGTGAGCTCTTTCCTACTACAGAGCATCTGTATACTTGTCGCCAGTGGTCTGATAGAAGGAGGAGTCATCAATGGAACGGTCCCATCAAGAATTCCAGTTGTACATTGGAACCAACTCGCTCCTATAGCACTCTTGAGCTTCCAGTCTGCTGGTCAGATTGTAAGCAGTAGAGCGCTGGATGTGGGCGAGATTCCCACCGTGGTGATAACAAGTCTGCTTTGCGATCTTTTCTCAGATCCATTACTGTTTGACTCACTTAACAAAAACCCCAAGAGAAATAGAAGAGCAGCTGCTTTTATATTGACCTTGGTTGGAGCGATTATAGGTGGTTGGGTCTCTAAAGCAACCGGAGGAGTTCAGACAATGCTATGGGTTGCCGGTGCTGTCAAATTTCTGCTTGCCGTGTTGTGGACATTTTGGGCAAGTGCATGATATGCTATCAGTCAATCAAACCGAAACTTATGGAGTGCTCGAGATGAGAGAAGGCACGCTGTAAAAGCATTTATTCAACAACTTTTCATTCAAGGGCATTGGCAAGAGCTTTTTTTGCCAGCTGAAATACGGATGTTGGTGGTAACGAACGGTCTGGGTGGTGTTCCTAGATTGAGCGATGTGATTAGTTGGGTTGGCAGGTGTGCAGTCACGGTCAAGTATATAAGAGTAATCGTTATCTTGTTACCAAGTATATACTTTATTTGAGTTAAGCACGAAGCTTCTACCTAATAGTAATGACTGTCATCTTATATAGAACCTCCGTGGAGATGGATATCCCATGCGTGGACTCCACGGATTCTATCCCCTGACTGCGTGTTATAGTAAGCCTGGGCGGGGTAGCCGGCAATAATGATAGAAATCATTGGTTCATAGCAGCCATTTTGCATAGCTTACAGATAAGCGAGCTGCCCTTAACATCCTCCCTTTTGGCCACCGACGATAACTGCGAAAAGACTTGTCATCATCACTTGGCAAAAGACATGAGTTGTAAATCCCGCCTCACACCGGTAAGGACTAAGCGGTTGTTACCTTTACGGGATGGAATAAATGCAATGTTGAATGATACTATGAGTATACCGGTTCGTTGCAACTTATATTTGTGCATTTCGAGACAGACCCAGCTGCATGGGATGCGTATTTTCTTCTGAAGCTCGTGATGAGCCTCCAGCATGTTTCGGGGTTGCGCTGGGCTTGCTATAGCGAAGATATTGATCAAGAGTGTTGTGATATCTAATGGACGTCTTTCTCAATAGTCTCGCGGCTTTCTACGACTCCGCATGGGACTTCACAGAACATGGAATGTCTAATGTGATTATCGAGTCATTGTTTATTGGTCGACACTGCTGAGAAGTTTTGCAACGCGTTTGATATTGAGAACTTAAGAGAGATAGCATCACTTCCCCTCACAGCATTCAAAGGCCTATCCCGGTCGACTTCCCGCTCTTTGGCAATTCAGTTCGAACCTGCAAATGACTAAGACTTCAACGCTCAGCGTTTGAAGACGGTACCCGATGACAATAGCTGTTCAGGTGGCACACTTCATCAAAAAGCGTCAAGTCGGCGGTATGATCGGTATCAAATATCCAAGTGCTGGAAGCCCCTTGTACCAGCTTGAACAGGCATATTAAGGATTAGGACGGTTAAACGAACGGTCGTAAATCCACTCATCAATGCTATATTGCCCCGTTCCTATGGACATGATGGGGTACATAGTGAACGGGGTGATTGGGTCTGAGAGATAAACATCGCTCAAGACGTTCAAGTCGGGTAGATTGGTCGAACTTGAGAGGGTGTTGAAGCTTGAAGCGTCAACACTCGAGGTACCAAAGGCATTAAACGCGTTGACATTTGAGGTGCCATTGGGGTGTGCATTGCTGGAGCTGATGCAGTTGTACGTGCTATTCTTCCGGCCATCGACAATACTCGGACTTCTTTCAGTAGGTCGTCCTGGAAATATATGTCAGCATTACGGAATATCTATAGCAGGGTATCATACTGACTAGGGCATTTATGATTTTTATGAACATGTTCCTTCATCTTGTCTTCTCTTCCAGTCGCATATCCACAATTTCCTTGTGGACAAGGAGTCTTTGGACCATGTATAGATTTCACATGTCGAGCAAGATCAGGTTGACGACGGAAAGTACTGGTGCAACCTGCAAGATTGCAGGAATAACGAGTTGAACCATACCGGGCCGGCATCTTGCTTTCCTTTGTGGTAGCAAGGCTTGTTCTTGAGGCTTCCAGTTTCCGACATCTTCCGTGGGTTTGGACTTGGAAATATGCTAGAAAACTTGCTCCAAAAAGATTGATAAAGTTGGAACATTATTGCTATAGAGCAGAGCGAGGTAATTTATAATCATCTTGATGAATCAATGATATCTTTTCCTGCGTACGGTCACTTTCTCCTTCTACTCCAAGTTGGCCATCTGTTTAATTAGGCGTATGCTTAAATAGTTCATCGGTTGACTTATCATTCCTATTTCTCCTTCTATAGGGTTCCCTCCTTTCCTCGTCTTCCTTTCACCCGCCCACGGTTTCACTCATTCCCTATCGAATTGTCTCTTCGTTCACATCCTGATTCTTGTCATGGAGACTGTTCATATATATGCAATCTGCGTGGGCAGCAGCTTTATCGCGTTCTTCGTCCTTAGACTCCTCACCCTTCGTCCATATACCAATCTGGCAATTCGTTGAATATGTCGTTCTGTTGCAGTGCAAAGCCCTGACCTATCCCCGGATCCTCCGCCGTCACTCATCACTTGGGCCATGAATGCCAGCAGGCCTCATTGTGCAGACAGCATACATCACCCACCAACGTACAGTACACTACCTCGAGTTTTGGAAGTTGGCGGCCATGAAGGTAGGCAGGTCATGCAGCGAATCAAGGCTTGATCAAGATAACGCGAGCTCACATAATGCCACTCGTCCTTGAGAGCCATTTTAGCTTCCTCGCAAGATCGATTTGGTGTCTCTCTCCGTAAAGATTTTCTTGATGGTTTACCGCTTAGCAGGCATGATGTCGTTCGCCCTGGCAATGATCTAAGCCTAATATGCAAACCCCACAGTTTGTAGGGCGGCTTACCTATTTAGGGCTGACCGCAGACAAGCTAACTACATCAAGTGCTTCGCTTCCCTCACTACTCGTACGGAGACGTGCACGTGCACCTCGTACACCAAACCTACCTAATTGAAAAGCTCTTAGCTGCGGGATCCAGAAACTGGGGATAGTCTACTTTTACTCCGTACTGAAAGCAGGGGAGGATTCGTTGTAGGTGAAGACTTAATTTTTGAGGTTCTACGGAAGCCTCGTAGAGGTAATCACTAATGCTAACTAAGACTATATAAGTGGGTTTCGGTTATATGTTCCAAATTTAGCCTCTATAAGCACCTCTATTTGAAAACCTATATCACTAATATATAATAAAAGCCTAATATAACTTCTAAATTAGTCGCTAATTAATATAAAAATACTATTCTCAAGTTCCTATTAATACCTAATATGTCTCCTACTACTATTCTATATAACTACTACTTCCTCTAGCGGACTTATTAGTATAATAACTACTACTAGAAGCTTCTAGGTTTAGAATAGATTTGCTAACTAGATTAGACTTCTTCTACTAGTTTCCTAAAGTTCCTTACTTAGTATTCTAATTTTCTTACTTAGTACTCTAATCTTAGTTAGTAAAACCTTAGTTAGTAGACTATTTCTATCCTTTAAGTGTAATAGTAGAAGTAGTGAAACCTTAGTTAGTAGACTATTTAGATATAATAATAGGAGTAGTGAAACCTTAGTTAGTAGACTATCTAGATATAATAGTAGAAGTAGTAGATATAATAACTAGTTGCTAGTTCTAATTTGCCTTACTTATAATAATAGGGAGTCCCGAAGCGTATATACTAGTAATAAGTATACTAGCGGTATTTATAAGTCTAGCCTTAATATCTTTCTTAGTAAAAGTAAAAAGTGTAATAAATTGATTTTCGATATTAGTAGTATTGCTTTTAGTAATAAGAACTTGAGCATTAATATAAGAATAGATAAGGAGATAAGTAAAAGGACTATTATAATTAAGATAAATATAAGTGCTATACTTCTTTGCTAGGTTTATAGTATTAACTATATATAGATAATCTCTCTTAGAATTAGTAAAAGTAAAAGTGTTAGTAATATTAATAAAGGTAGCTTTTGCTTAA
>QGMG01000037.1:0-79326 GCA_007825325.1 Lachnellula cervina | reverse complement strand
CAAAGGGTAGTCAGGGGTACGTCAACACGCTTTTGCGGCATGGTGCGGAAACAATTTACAAGGTGAATGATATAAAGACAATTCTCTTCTCCACTTACATTCAATTTTTCTGTGCCAAGTTGGGTGGGTACGTACATATGAAAGTCCGGATAGAGAAGTTGCTCCACGTCAAGATCAAGCTACCTTCTCCATATAGCTAATTCGGATGTATGATAATAGCCTCGGCTTCCAATCTCCACTGATGCTAGACAGTCTCTTTAGATGCATGTCTTCTTGTTGTATTTAAATACACAAATTCCAAAGACTTACAGCCTCGAAGCACTGACTCAAAAAACTACCAAAACCCATCAACGAACAATCATTTGAGTTTGAACCACTTGCTAGTTAATTTCTCCTCGTCCCTTTTATCTATGGCCTGATTGTCTGTGTAATCATTCATCTATCCCCTCTCAAGAAAGCGACGTTAAGAGTCTCGATCACTGTATAAAAGGAAAACCAAGTCTCATGTTAGGTAAACTATTATAAGTGTCAGGCCAAAGTACCATCTTTCACTAATGAAGAACGAATACCAAGGACTGTATCGAAGGCTGCTTGTCGAAAGCTCCTCACTTATTTCCTTTACTTAGTCCTATACTTACATGCGAGTATCACAAAAAGCGAACAATCGACAATCTGCACATGAAGTAACCGCCTTAACAAAGGTTTCTTCCTATGCACTGTGTCTAGCCCGGTCCATGATGCATGTGAGCTCCTCGAGCGCTGCATCCCAACCTCTCCTTATCCAAACAGGCTCGATTACTAGATACTGTTAAATTTTACAACAGCACAAGGTAAGAGTCCGAAGCTCTGCGCCGCTTCACTTCAAACCTTTGATTGCCTTCTGAAAGTCATTCAGGCCATTCCGCGATTGATAGAAGTAAGTTTGGTTCACTGAAAAGGAATGGTCCTGGAAATATTTCAACTTGTTGTTACGATGTCCTAATAGTTCAGACGCGTCACGCTTGCTTCGTGGAGAACACAGAGACCGGGTTTCTGAAGTGTTCCTATATTGACAGCAGAATGATAAGATGGTGTCAAATGAAGCGCTGTATCTCATGTACCACTTCAATCCCTGACCTTTCTTTCATTTAATCTTTCAAGTGACCAGGGACTTGAACCACTTAATAAATACCCTCAAAAGAATTCCGCTCAAAAAGAAACAATAGCCTACCATTCTTACCTGAGTTACTACAGGGCCAGGACTCATCTTAGCTTGCATCAAAAAAGTATTTGTGTGCGGGAGTGCGGGAGTGCGGGAGTGTGGAGTGAATCTTGACATACATAGCATTCCGGCTCATGTCCCTAATATAGAATGAATCGCTCTCGAACACATAACATTCCGTTTGGTCAATCCTTTATTATTTGATCTAAACCTCTCAATACCATCGTATCAGAGCTTTTCAAGTACTGTAAGCTAATATTCAAACCACCAAGCAATGTAAAGATTATACGGAGTACCCCTTTTTAATTAAGCGAGCCCCACAGTGGGGCTGAGGTGTGAGCGCGAGCGGATTGTTTTTTCTTACTTGCCTGCATTGATGTAATTTGCGGAGGAGAAGAATTGTTTCAAGAGACTAGTTCGGATTGAATGGGCTTGTCGAGGACTCGAGGTAAAAGTAGGAATTATATCGGTAACTTTCTTGCGGCATAGATGTATGTGCTGGAAATCAAGTTCGTTCATGCCATCAGTTTTCAAGCTACAGGTTCCTTTTCAAAGAGGTGTAGTCTAGTCATTTCTCTTAGAAATCAAAAGTGAATAGTACCTTGCAGCTACGCTTGGGTTAAAACTCGTCGTTTTCCATATACTTTAAACAACAGGAACAGGCGTATCACTCATGACCATTGACATCCCGCTCAGCTCATGTTAAAGGCGGATGGTGGAGCTGCAATAGACGGAACAAAAACAACCACCTCTCACTTTACATAAGAACGCAATTGACTGCAAGTAGTGCTGTCAGTTGCCGAGTTCAATTCAGACAACGAGTCATGTCATTTGCAGCAAGTGTTTTGTTGTCATTAAGGAAGGGGGAACATTCATTCAACTAACGACTGCAGTCATTCTTGCCGCGGATTCCATGAGCCAGAATGTTGTAAAAATCTTCGATTCTCTTGAAAGCCAACGCTAATACTAATTGTGTGCTCCAAAGCAACGAGTAAATCACCAGATCCAACTCCCGTCTTACACCGCCCTGTATTAAAGATTACCGCAGTGAGCCTGAAAGCAATGAATGTGCCAAGCAAGGTACTCCTCCCTATCTTATACCCTCCAGAGTAGAAATTTATCTCCGCAGTATGCCTAAGAGCACAAAATATCCCCCGCCCTGCAGAATAGCAATTTTCTTTCTTTCTATAGGAAAAGACAGAATTTACCCAGAGCCAAGCATTGAACACCAACAACGACAATCGTCTGTCTAGTTGATAGCCGCATATCTCCTAGCAACCTCCATCGGGTGAACCTCAATACCAGTCTCCTCCTGGAACTCGTCCGCTACCGTCTCCCATCTAGATGCCTCATGCGCCTTGAACAGATTGACTAATGTGACATCATTATCCTCAGTCCAATCGATTCTAGGGGCCTCCATATTACCATTCTTACGCAGCCGGAGAGGGACGAACTTCAGGCCTGCTGCCGCCATGAGGACCGGACAGTTACGGCTGTACCTGTTTGCTACGGCGGTGACACTCAAGAATCTGGTCCTGCCTGCTGCAACCCTCTTCTCGTTCAGTACGTCCACGATTTCGCGCCAGCTCATGCCCTGGTTGTCTTTCATGTTGATGATTTCAATGTTCTCGGGGTCGTTGACGCCATAAGCCCGCTTGATGACCTTGCTTCTTTCCGTGAGAGGGAGTCCTCTTTTCAATAAAGAAGCATCCGAAACACTTCTGCGGGGGACAACTGGGGGGACGGCATTGCATGACCAAGGCTCAACACCACCAGCGTAGCGGGATTCTCTGCGGCCTTCGCCAATGTTGCGCCATGCCGGGTATCTTCCCCCTTGCATAGCCTCGAATCCTTCCATCATCGAGTCGTAGTCGTAGTTGGAGTCGGCGGTCGATGAGAGACGTCCATCATCATCCATCAGGTACTTAGCCGGGGTACCGGGAGGGTTGATGATTTTCTCCATGAACGTGGGAGTTCCTTCGAGGAAGTCATCGCTGTCGGAACTGATGTTGTATTTTCTGTTTTCCTTGTGGGGTTGATGGATTGCTAATCTCTTTTGTGGGGTTTGGGGCAATGAGCTGGTGTGTTTTGGATAACTAGCCATGTTGAGGGAGGGGCCGGCCTGACTAGGGGAATGCTGTTCCTTCTTGAACCACCCTTCTGCTCCCTCATGTAAGATGTAGTTCCTTGCATCGACTTCCATTTCGTTTCCATCCAGGCTCTCGCTCGCATCTCTCATGCCACCTGTGCCACGATAGGGGTCTTCACGGCTAAAAGCGCGCATAATACGCTCAGAACTCGGAGTAAAGGATGATAGACGAGTACCGTAACCGCTTGGAGCTTCGTATGACATCGGGTCTGTTACTGAGCGTTGAATTGACGGCAGCGAACTCCATGCTGCTTGGTTGTATGTTCCTTGGCTGTATGGTGTCTGGGCGTATGATTCTTGCGGATATGGTGTCTGAGGACCTGCCAGTGATGAAGTACGGCGTGTGCCATCCATAGAACGCTCATCCACCTGATACGCCCGGGGATCATACATGTTTTCATTGACGTGGGATACCTCGCGAGGGTAGGATCGTGGACCAAGAGAATCTCGCCTCAATGGCATAACATGAGGGTACTTTCGTGATAGATACGCTCCCTTTGTCGCCATCTCTGGGATATGAGGTTGTTGGGGCTCAAATGTGACTGGAGATCTGAGGCTTGGGTGTGTTTGTGGTAGATTGACAGCAGAATGCGAATGCTGGACATCCTCCATAGACTTCCTCATATCCATGCCAGCTCGAGCTAAAAAGATGTTAGTTACAGCGAGGTGCAGTGAAGGAAAGGAAATATTTCGAGCATCCACAAAAACATTATTGCTAGGACTATCTATGAGTGAATGAAACTCAAGAAGTTAAGCTGCTGTATACTCAGTAGAAATTCGTACCTTCTCTATAAAATCCAAAGTCGTCATTGCCAGGAGATGAATGCGCAGGATTGCCAAATGCAGTACCAGGGAAGGTTTCGGTAGGGGTAGCCATTGTAGGATAGTGTATGTATGTTTGATAACAGCACGAAATGCGATACAGACATCAAATGGATGATAGGTGTAATGTTGTGCCAAATTCCAAGTATGGGTTCTGTCAAAGCCGCTAATAACGATATGGATATCAGATGCCAAACAGCTTGACAGTCATGTGTGAAGATTATAACTGGAGGATGAGAGTGGTGTTGTCGTTGTCCCAAAAAAGTTGGTCGTTCAAGTGATTGCGGGGGAAGGGAAAGAGCGAAACAATCGTATTTATCGGAGAGAGTCGCTGCCTGAATAGCCTAGCTTGAAAAGGTCAGCGAGAATTACTTTTGGATGGTGAATGTGATTGTAGTGAGAATAGATTCACTGAATCGTTCGGTCGAAGCTTTTGTTGGGAAAGCACTCGGTGAGAGAATTGATTGTTGTCAGGGAACAGACCTATAAGCCGAGATGCTCAGGTTGTCGAGGGCAGTTGCGCTCTTTCCTGGGTGGGCTGTCCGCGAGGGTTGTTGACTGGGTTACAACTTCGATTGAATTCTTGTCCCAGGACAGAAAAAGAAAAGAGAGACCGGTAATTTGCAACCATCAATATCTTTGAGATACCAGGGCTGTAGAACAAGAGACTTGGATTTAGTGGGATTAGCAATAAAAGCTGTTTTGAATTTCTAAAGCTTGCGACACGCAAAAAAGCTAACATGTATATCGATATTCAGTGCAGAGCAAAAGAAACCGAATCGTCAAACTTCATGAGACTGCATTTACTGCTAGTACTAGCAGCGTGAAGAAAGCCTGGATCGAGACAAGACTCCCATTGCAGTAGAAAACTGCTGGTGCTGTGATTTACGTGTAAAGAAAGAATTACTCTAAACGGAGATTGATCATCCCAATGAACTAGATATAAATATCGAATGCGAGAAGATTGTTTATTTAAATCATTCTAGAGCTTGTTGACCCGAAAGCTGCGAGAACACGAATTGCTGAAGATGTAAAACTGACTGATGTATAATCAGCCATTCTAGACTTCTAGTTGACTTTCTGTCTCAGCCATTATAAAATGGATGTAGAATATCTACACTTGACATACCCATTAACAAGTGAGCTTCTAATTACCATGTTTATGAATCACACGCAACAAAAAAGATCAAACAACAAGAAAACCCGGTGTATTGTGGAGATGGAACTTCCACGCAAGAACTTGACCGTTGGATTATGTACCATATGATTCGATTTATGAGAATACAAACCGACGCCAATTCTCTCCTAGTATCTCAACACCCTTCTCCAAGCTCCACTCCTTAATCTCACAGATCTTCCGACACATCTCCTCAAGTTTCTTGTCCATTTCTTCTCCAGCAATATGAAGGTCACTCTCGACCAGAATTTTATCATCCGGCATAGCTTTGATGACCTCCACGGCTTTGGCGCTAGCTGCTGTGGACATATTTACGGCAGTAGAGAACGAAAAGTACATTTCTGCCGGGATCGAAGGATGGAAGTACTGTCTTAAAGGGTCTGGTGGTCCAGAGTACGAATGAAGACATATTCGTGGAGGGAATGGCTTGGGTCCATCATCCACTGGGTCTAGTTCTTTCTCTTCCTCTGGTTGTTGTATACCAGCAATCTTCTTCCGCTCTTTCTTGCTGAGGATTTCCTTCTCGTAGCCTTTCCATGTCTCTTGTAATGTTTCGAATACCACGCCATGAGCTTGAACGCCGTGGACCGAGACTGCTCTTTTCATCTCTCCGGCAAGTTTCAACTGTGCTTTCAGAACAATTCTTTGGTGATCTATTTGGACCCGATATGGCGTGAGTTTTCTTCCCTCTCTCCCGCCTCGAGTTAGGGTTTGATCTCTTGCCTCCTCTTGGTCCGACGACCATACACCAGGCAGCCGAAACGCTTTGTCCAAACCGATCTCTCCAACAAGGGCTACAGGGTACTTTTCCAAGTAGGTTTCTGTCTGTTGCAAGAACCCTTTCAACGATCTCGGCTGAGGGAGGGAGTCGAGGAATGCCGAGTCCTCCGGTTTGGGCGTTAGAACAGACTGGTAATGCCGGACCTTGAAGTCCTCAGATGTGACATCTGAGTGATCTTCTTCGGTGTCGTTGTACATTTGATGGGAAAACCATGGATGCCATCCAAAACAAGGGACCATGCACTCATTCTCGGAAAGGCTTCCCAAATCGGATGACGTCTTGAGACTATAAGTATCAGCGACTTGAGCTACAAGTTCCTGGTCTTGACCTCGAGTTGCCATGACTGTTAATACTTTGGCTTTCATGCTTGGTATTGAAGAGACAAGACTCATGGTGTCTGTAGCATGACAGTGGGCGTCAAAGACGCCTAGATGCCATGGAAAGGGGGCATCTTCTGAGCTCGTTGAGGCCATATTGCAACACACTCAATTCCAAGATCATATCACCAGACGCTATGTTCCTCAATGCTCAAAACTGTATGCCCAAGTCAAAATAAGTGAGATATTTCACAAATTATTGTTCTAAAAAGTCTCGTCAGAAGTTTAGAAGAACCACCAACAAGGTTCAGGTAGTTCATCGCTAAAGATCCCTGAAACACCCCACTAAAGCCACTACTCCGTAAAGAATCTGGCCCGCTCCGCTTCCCCAGAGTACAGTATGAGATCACATGCAAACGACCCCTCCAACCCATTTCTTCAAATCCATCGATTCAACAAAGAATGCCATTCCACAGCTTCCCTCAAAAGAAACAGGAATGGCACTCCTCAATCTGAACCCCCTCTACACCGTAACCCTCCCGATCCTCTTCCTCTTCAGCCTCCCCGTCGCCCTCTTCGCCTGCCTCACCACAATCCTAGCCTTCAACGTCCTCCTCTTCCGCGTATCCCTAATCTACATCGATCTCGCCGCAGCCGTAATCCCGTACTACCTCCTGGGCATCACCCCCAACCCTGCTCTCCCGGAACAAAAAGCCGCATCTCCGCCACAGATCCCCTCGCGCCGACGGAGACGCAGGAGCAGTAGTAATCTGAGCAGTGGCTCTTTAACGCCCCTTGGGCACTCTTCTAGCGTCGTTGGATTGAGCCTCACGCGGGATTTTGAGGGTGTAGGGGGTTGGCGATTGCGTTCTGAAGAGCAGCAGGAGGAAGAGGTGTGGACGAAGATTAATAGTAGGCTGGAGTTGCCGGCTGAGCATGGGCGACGGCATCGGAGGAGCGCGACGGGCGGGTTGGAGATGAGGGGCAGGGAGGAGGGCAATGTCATGGTTATGAATAGTGGGAAGGCAAGGACGCCGCCTGTGGGGAGGGAGGATGGGTATGGGTATTTTGGGATGCAGAGGGGTAGTGAGGTTAGTCCGAAGGTTGGGAGGAGGACGGCGAGTGCGGGGACGGCGAGTAGTAGTTCGAAGGGGTCGTCGGGGCTGAGTATGAAGGGGCGGTGAGGGACTCGGTGATGATTTGATGATTATGATGCTATGCGGATTTGGCGTTTTTGGAGCACATGTATGAGGATGTGGTATACTAAATACCGAGCTTTATGGTTTTATGCAAAGTGATTATTTCAAACTCCTTGAAATCCAACTCTAACAAGCCCTCTTGAGCCCTAATCTTGACTCAGTGGTATCAGCTGCCAGTATCCAGTAACCAGTATAGAAATACGGAATTGTCCATCCAACGCCATCTAACTCCCCCAATTTCATCCTAATCATATCCAGCACTTCCCGCTAATAACCTCCCATATGCCAGTATGTCCAAGTCCAATTCCTCCAAAGCCTTACAGCGTATTCCAAAAGTAATTCGCATAAAAGAACCTCGAAAACTTCCCGTCCATATTAACAATATGCACATCCCCCAACTTCCCATTCCTTACAATCGCCTTATTATACTCTCCCCCCTCAGTATCCCTCTCAATATCAATCCCCAAGCCGCGGTAGACCTTCAACTTAAGGCCAATTTCATCATCCACCAGTCCTCGCCTCACATTATCTCCTCCTTCCACACCTTGCTGCTCTAGCTCCTGCAATCGGGATTGTAAGTCAGCGAGTTGCGAGGACAGGCGCTCGGATTCGATTTCCAGGTCGTTTGCTGTTTTTGCGATGCGGAATTTCTGCGTGTCGAGCGTTGCTATTTCGGAGGCGTGCGCGGTGGAGGAGTGAGCCGAGAGGGTTTCGTTGTGGTGGTTGTTGAGGGTCGTGAGGGTGCGGGAGAGTTCTGTTTGTTTTGTTAGTACTAATACACCAAATCACAGATGTCAGAGGGTCGTACTTTTTAATGCGCTGTCTGCCTCACGAACACGTAGCTCGCGCGCCTGTTGTAAGGTGGAGAGGGACTCATTGATACGCGATACGGCGAGCTTGTCTGGTGTTATGTTGAAGTTTCCGATTGTGTGGTGGATGAGCTGTTTGTTGTTAGATTTGTGGTTCAGAGGGTCTGTTGACTTACGGTTGCGGGATCTTCGTCGAGAAGCATTTTGAGTGTATATGCAAGAGCGTCTGTCAATTGAAGAGGAGCGATGGAAAAATGCGGTTTTATTCAAAATGCGCAAGATGTATTATTTGAAGGGATTTATGATGAAGCAGCTACTCGTATCTGAATCACAATGTTTTCTTACGCAAATTGTGGATCTCGGAAGTTGGCAGGACAGCAGGTGACGTAGTCTCAAGCCACAGCGCCACATCATCCAAGCTTCCTCAAACCTTCACACGACCTTTGAAGTAAACCACCTTGTAACTTCCCTCCTAATAATACTTTCGATTGTTGAATTGTCAGACTTGACCTAAGAGCGAATATACAATATGGGATCCTCTCTACCCTGTAAGTTATGGATGACAGCATTCTGGGTACCCGAATACGTACTCGTCTTGCGATATTTCTTTACGCCCCCAAGCTTGAAACAGCTATGCTAACTCAATATTTGTCTTTAGATGCTGCAGATGCAGAAAGGTTGGTTACTTTTCTTTAAGAGCGTTACTGTGCTTGCAGAAACGCCTGCAGAGCTCGCCATGCTTCGAACTCTCCCTCGGGCAACTTATGCTAACTCGACTCCTAGTCCACTAAAACCCGCCGAATTACAAGTCCTACGCGCCCAATACGAGAAGGAGGGTGAACATGTTGGAGTACAGACCAAATTCAACTTTGCATGGGTGAGTGAGAGAGCGCGTCCTCGTGTCCCTACGAGTACTGATCTTCTTCCAGGGTTTGATCAAATCCAACGTCCGCCAAGAACAACAAGAAGGCGTTCGTCTCCTCTCTGATATCTTCCGCACATCCCCCGAACGAAGACGAGAGTGCCTCTACTACCTAGCGCTGGGAAATTACAAGCTGGGAAACTACGCCGAGGCAAGACGGTACAACGATCTACTGCTAGATAAAGAACCGGCGAACTTGCAAGCTAGCAGTCTGAGGGGTTTAATCGACGATAAAGTTGCAAAGGAGGGGATGATGGGTGTTGCTATTCTGAGCGGAGTTGCTATTGCTGCTGGTGTTGTCGGTGGAATGATATTCAAGGGCGTGGGAAACAGAAAGAGATAACGAACTATTGCGGGGTACTGAAAGGGGGATAGGATAGGATAGGCTATCGGAATAGGAACGGCCACGGATTTGTTTAATATACCACCACTCAAGTATTTGTATGATCATGAATAGACCGTTTCGATCGCATCAGAACCATCCTATTGTTCGTGTTTCCTACCTAGGCTCGGTATGGGGACAGCTGACTCATTCTGGTGCCGATGAACTGAGTCTTCCGAAAGAAGCTCAAAGAAGACCATGGAATGGACAAAGACGAATCAATCACATTTGGAAAGCAAAGCCACATATTACGGTAACTTCTAACAGAATCGAAAATCAAAACATTTCGTCTTACGGAGTATTGCAAGTTGACAGCACAGCACAGCTCAATCATAAACTGACAGGGGTCATTCGCGATCGGCCAAGCTGCATCTGCGTCACAACTCATTTTGGGAAAGTCCGAACAACCAGCATACAAAGTATCAAACTAATTCAGACACCTATCATCTATATGACACCGACTACACCTGCACCTCGCTGGTAGTCACCCCGTCGCACATCTACTCTCCAAATATTCCTTAAAGATAACCACCTCCTGAACGACGTGTCGAGGCTGAATGCAGTACGAGGTATCCCTAGGTATCTCAGACCCCTCTTCCTACAGGTAATCATCCTGCCAGCCTTTCCAAGGTCAACCAACGAGGCAGCCTTCCGCTTGATTGCGCCTTGTCATATTCATGTGGCACTGGTGGAACAGCGGGCAAGTGCAAACAATCTGAGAAACTGTCTCAATAAGAACCCCCAAGTAGTGGCAACTCCGCCTTTGAAGGCATCCCGTTCACCACGGCTTTCCGATTACTCCGCAATACAGGCGTGGCTGTAAGCGTCGGCCTGACTGCCCTCGCTCTTCTCCAGGGCATCCGAGACGCCATGGCCGATGAACCCTCGAGTGACGGAAGTCGACACTTAGACGCTTTAGGGCAGAGAGATGTTGTATATTGCCATCAATGTTCTCATGAATGGTATCAAGATGAGCATGGCCTAACATGTCCAAGATGTGAGGGCGATATTACAGAAATTGTAAGTTCATTTCCGAGGAGCGTTTCATATTCCTTTGACTCTATACTGATATCGATGCAGGTTAGTCCCGAGAGCGATCCAAGACCAGGCCATGATGAAGAAGCCGAAACTCCTCCAGACTTCCGCGACCTCCATAGGCATAACCCGTGGCAACATAATGGTACCGATTCAGACCCGGAGGAGGCAGATATTGAGGAGCATGTCCAGCATGGCCCTGGAGGCTCTGTCTTCATCTCACAGACTATACGAAGCTCCAGACCACCTCGAGTTGCTTTCGGAACCCGACCCAGTAGGAGAAATGCACATCCCCAAGATGGGCCCGATCCTGTTATAGCAGACTTTCAAAATATGGTCAATAGTATGATGGGTCCAACCGTACGACAGGGTCAAACTGGAAGATCGGGGGCTGATACATTATTCTCGCAAGGTCAATTCGGTGGAAATACGTTTCAAACAGCTCGCGGTCCAAATGTTGTTGGCGGACGTTTTACATTCCACTCTGGACCTATTCGACCCAGAGATGCAGATGGTCCACAGCCTGGAGGTCCAGCAGTAGAAGATATAGCTACGTACGCTCCAATCCCAAACTCCCCTAATGGCCGTTCCTTGTTTCTTGTTAGTCTTAGAGCCCCCCCTGACCAGCTTCCCAGGCTCATTGGAAATCTCTTCGGAGCTGTGGGTGAACCCGCCGGACATGACCACGACCATCGAAGCCCCGGTATGCCCCCAAATCCACTCCAAGGTCTGTTTGCATCACTACTCAACCCAGCAAATGCCCGTCATGGAGATGCAGTATATAGCCAAGAAGCCCTCGATGAGATCATATCAACGTTAATGGATCAACACCCTACCTCAAATGCACCCGGTCCAGCATCCCCTGACGCAATCTCATCCCTTCCCAAGAAGAAGATAGACGAGAAAATGCTCGGCCCAGAAGGTAAAGCTGAATGCAGCGTCTGCATGGACGATGTAGTTCTCGACGAAGAAGTCGTAATCCTACCCTGTTTACATTGGTTTCACGAGCAATGTGCCTCTATGTGGCTCTCGGAACACAATACCTGTCCCATCTGTCGCAAAGGCATCGAAGGTGAAGCCACACCAGCCTTCAACAGCCGCCGTTCCAGCAACAGCCGCCCCGCATCAAGAAGTGAACGCCGCTCGAGCAGAATCAGTCTCGGTCGGCCAAGGATGAGCCGTGATAATACCTCTGGTAGCAGGAATGAAGCTAGGTTAGATGCCATACGCCAAAGCGGCCGCCTTTCCCCTACTGAAGAGACTCAAGGTTCGACGACGACGCCGACTGGCTCGACTAGACGCTGGCAAATAGTGGGTGATGGCAGTAGTTCGCTATTATCGCGGCCGAGAGAAAGAAGTAATGACTCTGATCCGTCGAGAGATATGCCGGGTAGCTTCTCAAGTTTTAGGATGCATAGGGAGAGGCAAGATGCTAGACGGGAGAGCACCGGAAGGGGCAGTGTTCGGGGTAATACGAGCGGTAGTGATCATTCTCGAAGCTCTAGACGGAGTTCACGATCTGGAGATAGCACCGGGAATGGACCGATTAATTGGCTCAGAGATCGCTTTGGCAGCGGGAGAAGTCAAGATTAGACACCTTTCCCTATTGCCAATTTCGAAGCGTAATGAAGGCGTTCGGTCTTTACCCTCCTCTCTTTTGACTGAGTACACGGGCGTTGCTAGAGATACCATTCGTTCATAGATGGACAATATCACGGAGGAAGCTGTGGCAAAGCAAACACATCTTGGCTTTCTTTAAGTGCTTGCTAGAAATCCCGACGTACTAAACACGCAAGCTATCCAATTATGTACGTGTAAACTTTCGTACATGTGATATATGCAAGGAATTTAAAGTTATAAGTAGGCCGTCAATACAGATACCCGCGTCAATGCCACAGCTGAACCGTGCTCGCCTTTACTCATCTCTTGCATGACTTCGATCATGCGTACTGGGATACTTCGTCAGTTCAGATCATCACGCCACAACGCAAGGGAACAAACAACTTACAAATATCAGCCTTAGCCCTAACAAACAACGGATCCCTTGCCAGCAAGTCCAGACCACCATCTTCCTTAACCGTATCCTTGATTATCCCCCCAATACAAAGCGCTTCCAAGAACGCCCTATGATTGAATACCCACCACACCTTTGCCTCGGAATCAAATAGCTCATAAAATAGGAAAAACGCCGTAATTGCATCGTGCGCCGCCTCCAGCGCTCCCCTCGCATTAACCGGAACCTCGTCACTCGCACTGCTGTGCAGCAACATGACATTGTGGAAATAATTACTCGTTAGGAATAGGGTCTGCCGCACGATGCGCTTGTTAGTCTGGGTCAGCAGCGCGATGGTCTCCGTGTCCCAGCAGCGGAAGACGTCGGGGAAGGAACGGTAGACGGCGCGGAAGTCGGCGAGGAGTTTTGCTTTCTGGCGCGGGGTGGAGGAGATGGGGAGGTCGAGGGAGCGCGGGGAGCAGATGGTTTCCTGGACGAGGTTCGCGAGGGTCCAGCAGCCGCGGATGTAGGCTGTGTCGGTGGGGTTTGTGTTGGCGATGCTGGAGGCGTCGTCTTGCAGGTCTTCGACGTTAACGTCGGTGTGGGTTGCGCTTGGGGGGAGGGAGAGAAGCACGGTTAGGAAGGTGTCTTGGAGGAGGACGGCCTGCCAGAGCTTGCGCCGCTGTTGCTTGTCGAAGGTGCTGGCGTGTGGGCTGACGATGTTGGGGTCCCGGTGGAGGCCCATGGCGTAGGCTTGGCGGATGAGGATACCGGCGAATGCCCAGCCGTCTGAGGCGTGGTTGTCGTTTATCAGGAAGTAGGTTACGAGTACCATTGCTTGGATAGAGCGGACGGAGGCTTTGTTGAGATAGGAACTCAGCCGGAGAGACTGGTGAGCTGCTGACACGTAGAACTCGGCAGTCTGCTGCCGCTCTCGCGGTGAGGTTGTTGTTACGAATTGAGTTCCCATCGCAAGCATGGAGAAAACCAATGCTACGAAAGCGGCATCGGCGCGATCTCTCTCGGGTTGAGGCAAAGACCAAAAATGCATGTAGTCGGCATAGAAGGTTTGTCTATGCAACATGGGGTAGACCGGGTCAACGCATTCGAAATATCGTTCAAGAAGGATGTCTGACTGCAACTTTTCTGGGAGAACTGAGATCACTTCCGTCAGTCCCCCTTGACATGTCCAGTAATTTGCAAATGGATGTTCAGAACCAATGCCGAAGACATTAGAGGCGGAAGGATGGGAATATGGGACATTTGAGAGGAGGCCGGTGGACGAAGATGTCGAGCCTCTAGAAGCACTCCTCTCATGAGGATGTGGAACTTGTTTTGGCCCTTCAAACTCGTTTACTGCAGACTTCTTTTTTGGTGGCTTGGTCATTCGCGTGGTACTATTGACCGTGCGGTTCGTTTCCCTAATCATAGTCAGAAGGTACACCAAACCGGACTTGGAAACTCACTCTAGAATATTTGCAACGTGGGCATATCTGCATTCTGTCTGTCGTTTTATACCTAGGAGGAATTCAATTCATGGTCTGTATTCGGCAAAGCGGGATTTCTTACAAGCAAGGCAATGGGGTCTACCTCTATCGCACTGTTGCCACTCATTAGTATACTGTAAGAGATCTCTTGAGTTAGGGAATTGGGCAGCTTGGATGTATATATAATGTCTGCAAAAGTCCGTCGTGTGAGAGCTGTGAAAATAGTGTGGATATCGCAGATTGGCTCAATAAGGACAGGGTTTCACGTCAACCCAAAAGGGTTGAGGGACTACATAGGTACCTTACTCCATCACTAGACAAAACCCCCAACTCCAAACGCGTCAAGAAAACCAATATGCTCGTATAACGACATCATGTGATGATGCCCGTACCCATCTAATGCTCGCAAATTGCGGTACGGCGACGGCCTTCTTTGTGTCGCGTGTAACAATGCAATGCGGGTCCATGCATTTGATATATCACTAACCTTAGTCTTCCTCTCTACACACTCCTCGCAAGAAAGCGTGGGCTTATTCCTCTTCTGTTTCTTCTTTGCAGGTTCGGAGCCGGTCACAGAGCCGTCTTCGTGCTTCACGGCGGTAGGCGAGCCAGCCAATGTGCTCTCGGTGGTGGCAGGAGATATCACAGCATAAACCGGGGTTGATGGACCACCACCACCACCACCACCGAACTGATTCATGTTCATGTCGCAGAGCGCAGAGCGGCCTGTGCAAGGAGGAAAGAAGGGAAGGAGTCAGGGGCGATCGATGGTTGATGGGAATAATCTCGACTGCGGGAATACGGAAGGGATCTTTGAAGCTGTCAGATGTGGATGTGTGGGTGTGGATGTGGATGTGGATGAAGTGCGGGGGAATTGTCGGTTTCGCCCCACTCCAGCCGTTGAACGCAACGCCTGGACCTTTGATTCGGCAATTGCACACGTGACACGTGCTGTATAGTATGTTGTTCAGCGATGTCATTGGCTATATGTCTGGTCTGTCTTGACTCTCGAGTACCGTGTATATCAGCATAACCTTAAATATAGTCTTCGTCTTCACAGCGTGCCACTTCGCTACCCCTGAATCACATCATCTACCCCCTTTCCACACAAGGTTGCGTTTCGCTTTTCTCCATCGATGTAATAACTTAATAACTAGACTTCTCTACTTCCAATCAGGCTTATAAACCTAAATCGAATGCACAATGACGTTAAAAATCAATACCCCTTCCTTTTGTAGGTATTAAAGTCATGATATGTTAGATACTTTAGAGCGTACCTCCGTATGTTCTCTGGCTCGTTCACTATAGATTTTGAGTCCGCTAACTTAATATTTAGCACCCAAACTTAAGGCTAAAGACATTATCTTAATATTCGACACTTAGCTTAGAGGGTTCCTAAGGCATAAACATTACCTTAGGCCGCTATAAGCCCCACATTTATGCCGCCTTACCCGATATAGTTAGTATTTTTTATAACCCTCTACAAAGCGTCTAAGAAAAAACAGGAGAATTTTAGTAGTATAATGCAGTCTCAAAATCCGACCTTTGCGCTCACACAATTATACTTAATTCCACTACGCATTTAAGAATCTCTTGTATACCTATATGCATTTTTAAGCTTCTTAAGTATATACTCCTCTTATTTTTATTATACTAATATATCTAGAGAGGGTATATGTACATCTTTAAAAACTATAACTTAGGATTTTAGAATATAGTCTCATAAAATTACACTTGAATGCCCTCTTTTACAAGGCAACTACGCTAGCCTAGGGCAATGCGCAATACTATCTAGGCCTTATATAAGGTATATAAGCCTTAGACAGGTGTTTTTAAAGTGATCTAATAAGTGTAGGTGAAATAGTTATTAGAAACGTGTTTTTTGAAAATTTGGGGCCTTTCTTAGGGAGGGGGAACCTATACTAAAAAATCCACAACTATGCTACTAGCGCAATGCGCAATACTGCCTGGGCCTTATATAAGGTATATAAGCCTTAGACAGGTAGTTTTAAAGTGATCTAATAAGTGTAGGTAGAATAGTTATTAGAAACGTGTTTTAAGAGGAGGCAAGATTTGTAAGCAAAGAGACGGCTTCTACTAATAGAGGGAGCAGCGGCAATAATAGATATAGTAATGCTATAGTCACCTGTATTAATTAATTTAAAGGAGAGCTTTAAAATGCAATAAAAATCAAATTATTTAAATAAGTAGAAATGGTACATGTATATTATTATTAGTATTACAGGGTAGGTGACGGTCATATATCTACTGCATAGCTATAATTGCTCTGTATAGACTGGTTGTGACGTGAGGCTATTCCTCTATAAGGGGGATCGAGGTTATGCCTCGATCACCAAATGCTTAGTCAGCATGCGCTAAGTCACATGACTAACAATGCTACCATTGTCCCAACACTGGCAACTTTCTACTGTTGCGCTGATTGCCTATTCGGGATAATGGATCCGTCTCACCTACTACTGCCCTTATAGTATAGATCTCGCTGCGTCCAAATGCATTTATATACTATACAAAGTAATATAGCTAGAATAAGTAATAGCCAATCAGGTGAAAGAAATCCTCTAAGCCAAATCGCAAAACTAGATCGCGCTAGCGGCCGCAACTAATAAGCAACTAATAAGACAACAATCCAACGGGTGCTTAGAATCAATGCGTAAAACCACTTAAAAACAACCTATTAGAAGAGGTTTTAGCTGTCCAAATCAGGTATAGGCTGCGGCTCTGCTGCGGCTCTACGGATGCGGCTCTACTATATATAATCCCTTGCAAAATCCAAAATTTAAAGTTATAATGCATCGATTTCCCACTTAATTGCTAGTAAGGTAGATGCGTTTGCCGCGTTATTATTATCGTTATAGGGATACGCTCCTATTGCCATTTGCCTATTGCGTTCTATAACCCCAATTAAGTTCTGTAATTGCGCGCATACGCCTTTATAGAATGCTGCGAGTCTAAATAGGGCCATATTGCATTCTAGGACACTGCTATATGCGCTGATTAACTAACTTCGCGCTGCCTCCTCCGTTTAGTACAAATCCCCTAGACCTCTTTAGACGGTTTAAAGTCTATTAATCACAAAATCAAAGCATTACCGTTTTATTGCCCTTCCCTCATTCTTGCAAATAATACGCTTAAGCATTATATTTTGCTATATATAGAAGTATTCAAAACAGTTCTCTTCCGTCTCAAAATGCTCTCTTATCATTCTAACTATTATAGCAAAGTTATAACCTCGATTTAATATGCGGTTATAGTAAAAATGGCTCGCTTTGCCTATAAGCATAAGCAAATACGCAGAGTGATATTAATTTTGCGTAATTCCAACTTTGCTGCATAAGTTATAAAAGACTAAAAGCTTAGTGTTAAGAATATCAAATAACTCTCTACCAAATTGCATATCGTCCGTATTATAGAGCCTTGACAGGTCGGTAAGCTGTTTTGGGGATGCGATTTGCATTTGCTATTAAGGCTCAAATGCTAGTTGTACAGGATTGAGGGCATTGCAATGCTAGCCTTATAGAATGATAGGGGTCTATGGAAGCTGCTGCTACGGCATAGTAGGGGTCTCCTAACGCTGCTAGCAATGCTAGATTTAAGGCTGCTAATGCCATTGACGGGGTGATGCAATTGGCGTTGTCGTTGCAATTAGACAATCTAATGCATCTTGGTATGCCGTCAGGGGCTAACTTGCAATGCTGCCTCCTATCGCCATAGCGCCAAATTGGGAAGTGAGGTCGTCTGACTGCTAATTTGGGTTCCATCTCGATACAAAAACTTATTTCTTGCCTAGCTGCTTTTAGACCTCTTCATCAGACCATTCGTGGTAGTCATTTGTAATCGCTGCATTAACATTTGCTGGCATGCTTCTAGAATCGGTTTTGACGTAGACGCTATAACAAATAATAAAATCCCTAAATGTATAGAGAGCACATAGTGCAACGCTCTTCCAGGTGTCCTCGGTCCATTCCTTAAAATCGCCTTTCAGCCAATCCTATAGGGTCTCGTCTATATAACCTTCATTATAGTAGAATATAATGCTATAAAGCAGGAAGCCATTCAAATCTTCGGCAGTAGCGTCCGTAACATCAAGGCTGTAGGCGCTCTTTTTAGCCCAAGTCTTGTGATTAACAATAGGCTCCCACTGCTCTAGAATGACTAGCTTGAGGGGGGCCTAAGGCTGCAGGGCCTGGCTGTGGCTGCTTCTTAACATTTTGAGGGTATTTGTAATATTTGGAAGGTTCGGAAGTGATTTGGAGGGGCACTAAGAATCTAAGGAAGGTGAAATCGTTAGTAGATTACTCTAGCAGATCTGAAGGATTTGTTAAGGCTCTGCTAGCGTTCTGCGGAGCTATTAGAGGTGTAGAAATGAAGCTAAAATCGTCAAAAATGAGGGTGGAAGCCACTAAAGAGGTGGCAAAATCGGGTGGCAAATTTGGGTTTTCTAGTGACGCAACCGCAAAAATGCTTCCATTTAACCGCAAAATGCGTAAGAATAGAATGCTTTGCTGGCGCTCAATTAAGAGGTGCAAAGTTGTAGGCGTTAGTGACAGTCTTGACAATAATTTGGGTCTTAAATTAGAGGCTTTAAAGTGGCGATACGATTCCTCTCTCGCAACGAGAAGCTTCTAGCTCAAATCTCGGCCAAATCTTTATAAATGTTATTGTTCTGCGTAATAGACACGATTTGCGTACTGCTTGTAGTCTCTGCTTCAAAGTCGTGATACAATTCCTCTCTCTTAACAAGAAGTAAGAGGTCCTAGAGGTCTTGCAAATCCAAGGTAGCACAAGGTTGCGATACGATTCCTCTCTTGCGACAATGCCTCTTCTAAGGTTCCTCGCCAATCTGTGACTAATCTCTTGTGAGGTCAATCACTAATCAGTGTTGGTATTACAGGGTAGGTGACAGTCACATATCTATTGCATAGCTATAATTGCTCTGTATAGACTGGTTGTGATGTGAGGCTATTCCTCTGTGAGGAGGATCGAGGTTATGCCTCGATCACCAAATGCTTAGTCAGCATGCGCTAAGTCACATGACTGACGATGCTGCCATTGTCCCAACAATTATTGAAGTTTGAATTATATTTGCTATATAAATAATTAAGCGAAACTGCATTATACTACTAAAATTCTCCCGTTTTTTGTTAGACCCTAAAACGGGGTTTATATAGGGGGTGTTCTAATTGGCTGAAGCGTGATTTTTACCGACTTTTACCGACTTATACGCTTTTTACCGACTTTTACCTAATTGCCCCACTATAACCCCGTTAATTAGGGTCTGAAGCTGAGATAACTAAAGACAACAACTCTTATCACGGCGTTAGTCACTTGCTGAGTGCCATGGAAGCAAATCCTAGCTGCAACCTGTCACGTGTGGTATAGGTGGGGCTTTGCGCGTCGCGTCGCGAACCGTTGGACGCGTTTGCTGCATTTGAAATATCCGTACACTTAACAGATCGATGGATTCGTTACCCTCACTACCTGATCCAGCACTTTTTGATGATTGGGAAGAACAGGTCCATACAACAATATTACCCTCGAGCACGAATTCGGACGATTTCGAGGCTTTGCATCTAATTCACGAGGAAACAATTGCTCGGAAGAACAAGGCCGGGGAAGTAATTCAACATAGAAGGTGGGCACTAGAAGAGGCTTTTCGAAGTGAAGCGGATTACATTCACGGTATTTGATCATTGAAATTGCACATCACTTGATTTGTCTAAATGCTGGCCAGAAACCCCTTTACGATCGAAATCAACCCAGAACCTCCTCGCCCCTCCTTCCTCGCCTCCAAATTTCGAGATGCCCTCCGTTTCTTCACCAGTATCATATCCCCCAAGTTCCTCTCCGCCAGTACCCAAACGAGCGCGTCCGCAGGCAAAGGACTTCGGCAGGACAAAGAAAGTAGGTGGCTTTTTGATCGAGGAAGAATCAGATGAAGACAATGAATTCGCGCGCGCGGAGCCTGCTCCGAAGCGAAGGATGTTAGATGGCTCAAGATCCCCTGCCCCAGGAGCAATTCAGAAGGTAGTCGGGGGAGAAACCATACAAGAAAGACCGATTTCTAGGAATTCTACACCCGTAGCTGTCGAAGATGGCGAGCCGGCCATTTCACAGGCAAACGAAGGACGAAATTCTACGAATCTATTTGCAGCCCCTGTCGAAGAGCTTGAAGCGGCAGTCGAGATTCCTGCAATACCGTCGTTCCTTAGCAGAATCGCACCAAAACGTGCAGATATAGTGACCTGTTCGGGGCACTCTGTAACTGTGCAGCCTCGACGGAAAGCAGCCCCTATTTCTTTCGAACAACTGGTAGCAGCAAGATCTACAACCAAAGCTGGACGTGCAAAGAAAAGCTATTATGGCATCGACATTCACAATTTGATTAGTGAAGCCGCCAAAGACACCGAGAAGGATAGGTCAAAAAAAGCAGAAGTGTCAGAAGAGATTCTGCCTTCGGTAGAAAATTTCGGAACCAAATCCAAACCTCGAAGGACTCTCATGTGGACGGAGAAATACCGAGCAAGACATTTTATGGAACTCGTAGGAGACGATCGAACCCATCGCCAAGTCCTGAGATGGCTAAAGGCATGGGATCCTCTTGTTTTCCCAAAAGCTGGCAAGGCAAAAGTCGCGGCTCCTAAACGTCCCGGGATTGAAGATGATGAGGAAAAGGCCCACAAAAAGATATTGCTCCTGACTGGGCCTCCTGGTCTTGGAAAGACTACATTAGCACATGTCTGTGCAAGACAAGCTGGTTACGAGATTATGGAGATCAACGCCAGCGACGAAAGGAGCCGAGACGTAGTCAAAGGGAGGATAAGAACTAGCGTTGGCACTGAGAGTGTCAAAACTGGCTCTACCGTGACGTCGAAGACAGGGCATGTTCAGAAGATTGCGCATCCCCTTTGCGTCGTGGTTGATGAAGTGGACGGTGTGGTTGGCGGGGCCGGAGGTTCTGGGGAAGGCGGATTCGTCAAGGCATTGATCGATCTCATTCAGCTGGACCAGAAGAACTCCACAGCTATGCCTAATTCAGGATATGCTCGAAAGAAGAAGAAGGGTGATGATTTCAGACTGATGCGGCCTCTGATACTAATATGCAACGACGTCTATCATCCGTCTTTGAAACCTTTACGTCACTCAAACTTAGCGGAAATCATTCATGTCCGAAAACCTCCTTTGGATGCTGTTGTAGCTCGCATGAAGTCCGTGTTTGAGAAAGAGGGAGTTTCCTGCGATAATGATGCGGTACGGAGACTATGTGAAGCAACTTGGGGTGTGAGTCCAACAGAATCTCGAAAAGGTCGAGAGGGTACTGGGGAAGGCGACTTAAGAGGGATTATGGTTGTTGGGGAGTGGGCAGCAGGAAAGCTAAAGGCATCAACCAAAGATGGCAAAGCACGATTAACGAGGAAATGGGTTGAGCAAAACATGACGAACGATTTGTCACACGGTGGAGGTGGAGCACGAGGAGTTGGACGGGGCGGGACAAAAGAAGTTGTCAATAGAGTATTCCTCGAAGGCGCTGGCTTTCCCAAGACAATGGCTATGAATGCAGCTCCCACTCTGTCCGACGACCAGCCGAAAACACAGCTCGGCGTTGCAGAGCTAGCGAAGAGGGCTGGTATGGATCGGTTAAGGGAGATGGTGGATACGAGCGGCGAGATTGACCGCATTGTTACTGAAATTTTTGCCCGGTATCCAAGTCAGCCTTTCAACGATGACTCGATACTATCAAAACCTGATGCAGCTTACGAATGGCTGCATTTCCACGACACATGCTCCCATCGAGTTTATGCAGATCAAGCATTTGAATTAGCTCCATACCTCAGTCAGCCGGTCCTAGCCTGCCATCACCTTTTCTCGTCTCCTGCAAGGCACTATTTTGGAGCCACAAACGACAAGAAATGGGGAGATGAAGATGAGGATGAAGAGATTCTTCCTTTCTCTGGTCCAAGAGCCGACTATGAAGCCTTTGAGGTAGAGAAGAGTAACCGAGCCACTGTCCTCGCTCTGCAGGCTAGCCTCAACGCTCCGCTTTTGAGGAGCTTCAGAAGTCCAGAAGATATTGCCACTGATCTCCTGCCCTATCTCGTCCGGATGCTGACTCCAGAGATCAAACCCATTATTGTAGGTGGCAGTGGTGATCAAAAGGGGATTGCAAGTGTACGGAAAGAGTCAGAGAAAGCAATGGTCAGGCGAGCTGTAGATACCATGGGTGGCGTTGGAGTGATCTTCGAGCGTGGCAAGCTGGAAGGCGACTTCACCAACAGAGCGACCCAATGGGTCTATCGAATGGAGCCGTGAGTCATCCCCTTTCTCCAATTGAGTGGTACTAACTTTTCCAAGGCCTCTGGATGCATTGATCACATTCGAAACAGCTCCAATTCTTGCTAGCGCACCAGCCCCAGTCCGATACGCAGTCCGCCAAGTTCTTGACCAAGAATATCAAAAGAACATAGTCGTTCGCGAAAATGCCTTACGGCAAGCTCGGTACCGAGCTGGAAATCTAAACGACGATGTTGATTTCTCATTTTCAGAGAACAAGAAAGAGAATAAGGATCGCCACCTCGAAGAGCGGATTCTAGGTCCGAAGAAAGATTTCTTCGGGAGAATAGTGAAGGAAGATGCGATGCCACTTCAAGAGAATGACGAAAATGCGGAGTCTGAAAGGAAGACGAAGAAGGGGCAGACGGGAAAGAGCGACAATAAGGTTTGGGTAAGTTATCATGAGGGATTTTCGAATGCTGTTAGGAAACCGATTACGATTGATGAGTTACTCAGGGGTTTATAATTTAGATAGAGGGTTAATAAACGTTCTGTATATTTGTTCGGCTTTGCATCTGCCCGAGATCGTTCCTCGGATCCAATTTATTTGGTAGATTTCCAGTAGACATTCTGAATAGGGGAAGAGTTCCCAAGTCGAGCCCAACAATTGACCAGCTCTTTCATAGTAAGCATTGTCTCGCAAGTTTCAGAAACGTTTTGACTGTTTTCTCATTCGAAATATCCTTCGTTCTTACTCAAAACTGTTTGCTATTTCACTTGTTTCTGGCTTTCGGATAGTTCCTTACCTGCGCGTAGAGCTCGCAAGGGTTGTTGCCTGTCGCTCGTGACATTCATGCTTGCCATTTATGTCTTCCCTCCCTGGTTCGATCTTTCGTCCATTCTATTTTAAGTACCACTGGGATTTTCCCAGAGCCGTGTATCTTAATGTACGGAGTAGGAGTTTGCCCGAGTACATCGTCAGTAAGCGGCGACATCCTTTTCGACCAAATTACTCCTTGGAGTATCCGATGCACCCTATACCATTGGATGTGATGTTACGATGGATGCTCCTGGCCGCATCAATTCTCGAATTCCCGGAATATGGGCTTTGGCTTTGATGTTATTAGTTTTACCATGCGCCCCTTTACAAATCAGACCTCGCTAAGTTTTCGGCATTTTTTCGCGCTTTCAGCCTATCCTATGAAAACAAACTTCTGCTTATAATATCAAGATCAAACTTTCGACCTAGCATCTCCCATCGTATAGTGATACATTGGTAATAGACGTCAGTGCGTCGCTCGGGGGGTTACTGAGTATAGCGCTTTTTAAAATGGGAAACCGGATGAGAAAACACAATAGAGATACGAACTTCCATACTGTATAATCGACGTTTGACTTATCCTATGGTATTTACTTAAAGCCCAAAAAGTAATACAGTAGTACTCTGTAGCCAATGAATGGGTCTTGTTATTTCTTAAAAATAGCTAAAGCCAACACTTTTGCCAAAGTGGCATTCTTTCCAAAACGGACGCGCCAAAGTCATTTCCCTCGTAGCACTACTCATATGCGAGATTTAGCTGACAGGTCGGGGATGTATTATCCCATGCTCCGATGCGCCGTATACAGAAACAATATAAGGCAAGTCTTGCACTCACTCTAGTTAATTTTTGTGTCTCATTCGCTCTCATTCGCTCCGACCGTCGACTTGATTAATTATTCACAATTACTTGACAAGTAAAACAAAGACTCCTTGCCTTTCGATATATCTTCCCTTCAAATAGCCATCGGCGGCCATAAAGAACCTTACTGAACCTTTTCTTTCGTGACCTCACTAAATCCCTCCGTGGTCTTACAACAGTCGTCATTAAGTGGCATTATTCGAAAACAATAAACAACAACATGATATCTCTATTAATCCGTGTATACACATCCTTCGTGCCGCCGACGCCTGAGAAGAAAAGTAATGCTGTTAGATTTGGCATCTTGGGAACCGCAACAACTGCGTAAGTGCCCGACTGTGGAATCTTTAGTATAATTATTGACATTGAATAGCCCCCTATCGCTGACCCTGCCAGCAAAGTCGCATCCTGAAGTCGTTTTGCAAGCTGTCGCTGCCAGAGATCGTACTCGTGCCGAAGCATTTGCAAAAAAGCATGGAATCCCCAATGTCAGAGACACATATCAGGGTGAGTTATGATACTTTAAGACTTCATAGACCAGTGAAGGCTAATTATCTGCAGACATTCTTGACGACCCAGACATCGATGCCGTTTACATCCCACTACCTAACAGTCTGCATATGGAGTGGGCCGTCCGCTCCATCCGCGCTGGCAAGCATGTCTTGCTCGAGAAACCATCTGTCAGCAACGCAGCCGAAGCCGACATCCTTTTCAACATGCCGGAACTATCCTTGCCCAATGCCCCTGTCTTGCTTGAAGGCTTCCACAACCGCTTTCATCCTGCCATCCACCTGTTTAGAACTTTCATCAGACCCTCCGATGTCGTACACGTACACACTGAAGCCATGGTCCCATGGCTGATGGTCGACAAGGATAACATCGGACTCAACTACAGTCTCGGTGGTGGCTGTATGATGATGCTGGGGACATACAATTTTAGTCTGCTGCGCATGATCTTTAACGCGGCGCCAGAAGAATGTCTTGCCGCCGACACCCATGTTCACGCTGATGGCATTCACGACAAGTGCGACTATGACTTTACAGCCAAATTCCGCTTTCCCAACGGCGGCATCGGCGAGGGTACAAATACGTTCCAGGGATCCCTTATCTGGAAGCCCTCCACGGCCAGAGTGACGCACAAGGAGACAATTGTTCTTGACGAATCGCTCCCGGCGACTGAGGAGAAGACGCTAACGCGAGAGGTAACGCTGCACGGCTTCATGAACGCCGTTATCTGGCATCGTATCGACGTGAAGGACTCATTTGTGATCCGCGCCAAGGCGGACGGCAGGCCTATCAAGAGATGGGTCGAATCGAAGTCGCACAAGGCCTACACGTACAAGGAAGCCGGCGGCGAGTTCGCGGACCTGCCCGGTGAGGATTGGTGGATGTCGTTTCGCTACCAGCTGGAGGAGTTTGTGAATAAGATCAAGGGCCGCAAGACGCAGTTCTGGATCCCTGGAGAGGTAGGCTTATTCTTATTCTGAATTGCTGGTGTCCTTTACCAGAGCTGAGGAGCTGAGAGAGGTGGTAGCCTCGAAGCTCCGTAGCTCTTTCGGAAATTCAACCTTTTACTATGCTAATTCGTCGGTTAGGACTCCATTGATCAGATGAAGATGGTAGATATGGCATATGAGAAGAGTGGCTTGGGACTGCGACCGACCAGTACATTCCGCTAACTTGAAGTTGAGAAAGGAAACGAGAACCTGATCATTCTGTGTTGTGAGAAAGGCTCACATTGCAAACATATCTTCTTTGGCGTGTAAAACTCTACCAGGGTCTAGACTTAAATGTATAGAAATATCACAACGGATTGTAAGTTCCGTATAATCCTCGTCGTCCCAATTCTGTTCCGGTCGGCCCACCAGTGATGGAAGTAAGGGATCCGGTGGCGTGTCAACCCAGCCGGATGCCGAAATAACAGTGATCAATAACTCGCCCCAGATTTGCTTGGGGGAGCGAGTGCAAAAGAGTTTCCGGAGACCCTTTAACTTCGTAATGCTGGTGATAGGCATATTGCTCTTGAGAAATATGGTTCCTCGTGACTTGCTTTGATGTGATAGTGTGTGGACGCCGAAGATTGTGGATGACGATGCCGGGGACTGTCGTAACAGAGGACGAGAATATAACCTCGAGTACTAATCCTTAATAATTCTCAAGGTTTGCTATATAGGAATAATGTAGACTGCGACCAATTCTTAAACTCTAGGAAGCGATGCACTAAGTCATAGACGAGACACTTACATCGCCCAGAAAAACCAGTAACATTGATCTGGTCACTTGACCCTACTTAAATAAGCTATAATAGCGTCTAAAATGACCTGTGGGATTGAGCTCTTAGGGGTTGCGGTAGATGTATATTTCCGCTCTGGACTAAAAACAAGGGCCCGTACATTCCTAACACAACGCGAAAGATTTTGGATTCTAAATATACCCTTGAAGTCATTGTTTGGAAAAGAATACAAGCCTCGAGATAATTAATTCATAGTTTGATTATGACTTATCATCGATCGAGACCATTTGCTCTCTGAAAAAAGCCGCTTGTCGATTCATATCTTCTGCAGATCTTGGTTTCCTATCCGCGTCCTCGATTCTTGGAAACTTTCCATGCTGTGTAGGCCGGCTCCGATCCCACAATCCACCTCCCACGTTGCCTTCCTCGCTCTCTAACCTATCGTATATCCCGTCGCCTTCATCCGAGTCCTTGGTTCGTGGAATGATATGGCAATGGACATGAGCAACGGTCTGGCCGGCCCATTTGCCGTCCTGGATTGTGATATTGAAGCTCCCATCTTCCACCTTGCCAGCAGCGTTGCCAGCCCCGAAGTAATTGCTGGCCAACATCTTCTGGACTTTCTGCACCGTCGTGAAGAGGTCGGTGACTTCATCTTGAGAAAGGTCTGTGAAACGCTGGGCTTGTCGATATGGAATGACTAGCACATGACCTGGGAGCACGGGTTTGATATTGACCAGGGCGTAGCAGAGGGGCGCCTTATAGAAGACCTGTGAGATATTAGTACGATGAAATGTGAAACCAACGTGCAAAACCAGACATTGTCAGTGACTTCGAAGGGTCCAAAATGGATGAGGCTGTTGGAGCTCATGGCTCGGATATGGTGAGACAGAAATAGCGGACGCGAGATGAAGGGGCGCAAGACCATGTCCCCAAAGTCTAGCGTTTGTCTAATATAGGTGTCTTGGCACGTTAGTGGCCTGTGAATCTTTGATGGGGTTGAACTGACGTTTGAAGAAGATGATGTGATGACAGGTGGATTTGGCTGCCTCAGGCGACGAATGGCGGGGATGTTTTGAAACCCTCAGACGACAACCTCATCTCAATTTCATCTACTTGAGAAAAGAGTCTCAGATCTATTTCTCCGCCAACTAGGGAAGAAAGGAAATCCTCTGCCCAAATTTTACGGAACGTCGGATACCGGCCACAATGAGAGCCTCAATTAAGCAGTGTAGTGGGGCAATGAGAGCGGACAAACATGCCTCAAGGAGTCTTATGATATTCGCATATAATGGACCCTCTCTCCCTTTCTATTTTCCTTTCTTGTCTTCGTCCACTTCTCTCCTTCATTATTCGCTTCAAATACATTCTTTTCTTCTACCTGGTGTACATCTACTTCTAAGCATCGAAGCGCAAGTTCGCTTTTGATATTCTTTTCCAATACGATCTCCAAGTGTATCTCTGCCCCAAAACTATTCAACAATGTGCAGACCTCTGTACTTATTTGGTTTTGCTAAGCTAGCTTTGGGTGGCGCAATTCTGTGGGATGGTCGATTCAACGACATGACCTCAAGTTCGGAGCTGGATAGCTGGTCATGGAGCAACCAAGTTGGGCCATATGAATACTATATTGTGAGTCCATCTTCCCATTTCATCGACTCAATTTCTAAACTTTTCAAAGCATGGTTCTGAGAACGCCACCTCCTATGTCAACTTAGATCCGACTTTCAAAAACCCAGCGGATACTGTCAGCACGCAGGGAGTCAAGATTACCCTAGATAGCACATCCTACTGGAACGGCCAAACCATGAGACGGACTGAACTAATCCCCCAGACCAGCGCGGCCATTAATAGTGGCAAGGTCTATTACCACTTCAGTCTGCAGCGCACGAATACCAATGCACCAAGCGAGTTCCGTGAGCACCAGATTGCCTTCTTCGAAAGCCATTTTACCGAGATGAAGTCAGGGTGGCAGAGCGGTGCTTCTGGGACTAGCGACCCGCTTCTGCGATGGGATGTTTCCTCGACAACGCAATGGAATACGACCTGGGAGGCTGGCGTTTGGCACAATGTTGCTTACGGGATCGAGTTCTCTGCGGGATCTGTGGAGTTCTACCACTCTACCGGTGCGGATGACCTGATCCTCGCACACTCAGCAGTCTCTGTTTCTGCCTCTTCCGATGGAAAGGATTGGCATCTTGGTGTCCTCGAGCTTCCACGTGATGGATATGCTGATGCGACTGAGGATATATTTTTCAGTGGCGTCTATGTGGAGAGTGGGGATTTGACAACTAGCGTCTCTGGCGGTGCTGCCAATACCTCTTCTACTTCAACTGCTTCATCTTCAATCGACATTGGAACAGTATCGACTTTATCAACCGCAGTAGTATCCACTGCCCCCTCTACTACATCAAGCGTTGCGCCAATCATAACTTCTTCCGCGGCAGAAGCTACTGCTACCCCGGCAGCATCTGAAGATGATGATGACTGCGAGTAGGCTTCTGTCAACCTCTTCGTTGAGCCGAATGAGTACTGGGATATCCTACGAAGCACACCAATTCGTGTATATACTTTGTGGGCGATTTCACACCGCCGAATTTTCTGGGGAAATTGTAAATAGATTTTGCAAAGTCGTCTGAGCTGCGAGTCTCGTCTCTTCCCTGGACGAAGTGCCACTGGAAATACTATCGAAGAATGAGAGCTTGTTAGTCAGCCACATGTTTCCATACTTTCGCTTTAGAAGATCAATTGTTGGTAGCCGATGAGAAAGAAGACAATTTGCCTAGTTGGCTGTTCTTTAGTCGTAGCGGATGTAAGTGTTCCTTTTCTTACAGCGTATTGCTCCCCTATCACGAAATCCAACGCAATATTATCCCCAGGCTGTTATTGGACTATATTTTGTACAAATTAGAGTCGAGAGTATGTGATATGGCTAAGACCCCTTGTCGTTAGGTACCATGCTGTGCGAAGTTTGGGGTAGGATCGGAACAGGGCCTGTGAGAGCATTGGCTGATTCCTGGGAGACGCTTGTCCGTCTGGTCCAATATCCACATCAGCCAATACTTGATTTTTTTCTGGCAATCCCTCCTCAAGATTGGGTAGAGAATGTGCAAGGTCCGTATCGCGACTCTGCCCTTGCACTTTCCCGGACCTTCTCCTGCCTAGACGCGCTGGACAAAGTGAGTCCCTTGGATGTCATTCGCTTCTGGCCTGTGCAAAACCATAATGCTTTTCTCGAACTGCTTAGCCAGTGGCACCCAAGTGCTTTGATTCTCCTAGCACATTATTGTATCATCTTGCATCGGGTCGGAAGCAGGACGTGGTATCTCGAAAATGGTCCTATCAACATTATGTCTACAATCATGCGACAACTTGATCCCTGTTGGCATCGGTATATTGAGTGGCCACTGAGAGAGATTGGATGGACTCTGTCCATGGAAGAGAAATCTAAGGATTTGTCGGTTGCGCCTCTCATCTTGCTGGACGACTTAATGACTAATTTTCAGAGTGGGATGGGTGTTGAGATAGCTCGCTCATTGAACTGAGAGTTGATAACGATTACTAGAAATCATCAAATCAATAGTACCTGTTAATAACAGGCTGTTATTTTATGTATACGTGTCTGCTCATAATCGGCTCAAATATGAAAGCAATATTACTACAGGTAACTACTCATCGGAGCACGCAAAATTATCATGAATCGGGTTACGCTCTGCGAGGAATAATGAGCGAGTATTCAGATACTTCTACGACTTCCATTGGCCTAGTAGTTAGTTACTACTAAAATCATTAATTATTCTCAGACGCATATTGAAGAATTGAGCCATCTGTGCTCTGATTGGTTTAAATTTTGCTTATTAAGTAAAGTATGCAAAATCTCAACGCTACCTAATCTCAACTCAAAATCAACGACATTTCAATCTTCCTTCATACCCAACGCCTCGTCGGTGATCATCAGATCTTGGCCGCTAACATCCTGATGGCGACACTTGGGTCAAGAAGATCTAGCATGCTAATATTGGCCCCAAGCGCTTGATGGAACCAGTTACGCAACTCCGCCGCAATTAAACTGTCGACCCCCGAATCAGCCACCGACTTGGCTGGATCAACACTTTCCTCATCGATAAATAACATCTGTGCTACCGCACTCGTGATGGCATATTGTACGAACGATACTGTGTTGTTGCGTTCCCAAGCACCAGCCTTTATCGCCACGTCAAACTCGCGGCGTAGATGCGCGACAGTGTTCTTGGAACCCGCATCTGAAGAATCTGTTAGGTTGTCTGATTGCCGCTGCGCATTTGAAAAAGCACGCATCATGAGCGAGGCTCGCCAATCACTGTACCAGTTTTGGGTGCTAGATGGTGTCTCGCCTTCCTCGCGCTTCCTCACCATCATGGCTGCTGAATCCAAGTATGTGTGCAAATTCGCACCTGACAGCGGGTCTAGTCCTTGACCCGACCACTTCTCAGAGATGTCCTCGCCATTGGTCTTATTGTTTATGCACGCTGGCTCGAGAAGCTTCAAGAATTGAGACTCGCCCACGGTGTGCGCCTTATTGCGTTCAAACAGATCCATGGTGATGGAGTCTGTGCCCACGTTCGTGATTCGTGGATCAAGCTGAATGAGACTGTCGATGCAGGCAGGCCTATGTGTCGTCGATATCGTTCAAAGGCATCTTGAAAGCTATTGGCTGCGGTGTAGGCTCCCTGGGTTGCAAAAGCGTACAGAGACGATGCCGAGGTTGTCATGACGAAGAAGTCAAGTTTCATTGACAAAGTCGCATCATGCAGATTCTTGGTACCGTCAATTTTGGCTGAAAGACCTTCGTTCCACCGTGTGGAAGAAAGCTTGTCGAAGGTGAGGTCTAGTTACGATACAGCAGCGTGCACGATACCCTTGATGGGTCGAGAAGATGAAATTCGTTGGATCGCATTGTTGACCTGGTCCTTTTGGGCAACATCGTACTCGAAGCCCTCTACACTGATATCTCGACCGGCCAATCTTTCGACGAGTCGCTGGGCTTCAGGGACACTAGCAATATGTCGTCTGGAAAGAAGGACCATGTGCTTCGCGCCTCGTTCAGCCATCCATCGCACAATAGAAAGCCCTAGACCACCTAATGCTCCAGTAATGATGTAGGTGGACTCATTGTCAAATTTGACTGTTGGAGCGGCAGGAATCATTCTGACGAGACTCTCCGGGTTCGTGAAGGTCACAACAAGTTTGCCAATCATTTTGGAGAAACCACCTAATACTTGGGGCACCCCAGCCACATCAGTTTGCGTAATCTTTGGAATAGGCAGTGCATTTTCTTTGCGGTAGTAGGTATCGATTGCGCGGATGAGTTCTTCACCAAGCGATGGCTCCGCGTCAAAAATTACCCAGGGATCAACGGAGCAGTAATTTGCACTCTTCTGCACCAATTGAGAACTAATGACCTGCGATTTGCTTGCGTCACTCCGGCCGATATTAACTAGGTGACCCAGAGTTGCTAGGACTTCGAGCGATGAGTGCAAAAGCTCTCCCTGATCAGTGCTCAGGATAATGTCGAACTTGCCCTTGAATGTCGTACTCGCGGCCTTTCGGAGACTCGATGTATGGGATGAGACGATATGCGAGACTGGTAGACCAATCTCCTCTAGAAAGCCAGCTTGATCGAGCTGCTCGACGACGGCGAAAACATCAGCCCCTTTGGCCTTTGCTATGCAGATTGATGCAAGTCCCGTGTCAGTCGTGGCTGAGTGAATAAGCACCGTATGCCCCCTTCGAAGATGTGCTACATGATCCAAGGCATAGATTGCCGTAACATAAGCCATTGGCAATGAAGCCATCTCAACCAAATCATCGCTTGGCTGTAGCTTGCTTGCGAACATAGCGGGTACACGCGTGCAGTTGCCGAATTTACCTTTTGCCCAAACCGTAAACGCGGTCGCCTACTTTCACGTGCTTGACGCCAAATCCAGCTGCCGTTACAGTGCCTGCATACTCGGATGAAAGATGGTTGGCGTCAAGATGACCAGACCATTGGTCCAAATCTCTCCAACTCAAACCAACGGCAGCAACTTGTACATCGATATGATCGGGTGGTAATGGTTGCAATAGCTCATCGGCTGCTTTGAAGCATTGATAGTTCATTACACCAGGCATTTCAAATGCAGCGTGCACTACAGCTTGGCTCTTGAGCGGCAACATCTCTACGCTTGGATTTTCTATCCTATTTTAGGAGTAGAAGCCAGCATTAGGCACATGACGGCTGACCCACATGCTGCCATCTTGCCATGAAAATTCACCATCTCTGAGGGTTTCAGCATCATCCCACGAAGGTCTTTGAAGTGAGAACTCCTGGTTAACTATGCAGCGGGCGAGATCTTCAATTTCATCACCTTATATCCCAAAGTCTTCGGCGTCGATATCGATTGACGTGTATCGACTGATTGGGTTTTCAGTCTGAAGGACTCCAAGCAGGCCTGGAATCAATGCGCCATGTGCGTCCTTCCCCTTCGCAGTACCACAGCTGGTGATGGAAATTAAGCTCTGCGCATTGCGCGCAAGATGTTGGAAAGGTCCTGCTTGGTGGCATTGCTCAAGAGCTGCGTCTGGTTGAATAGCGCAACCACCCGGGATTCTGTGGAGATTACTTCGACCGAATTTTCCAGCGCACTTGTCTTTACATTCATACCACTTCTCTTGAACTCATGGGATATCTTTTCGACCAGAGGTGGAGGTGTTCGACTCCCATAAAGCACGTGGACTATGGCAGAAAGAGGATCTTTTGCCTCTTCTGAAGGGGAAACAGTGGACAGAATCACTGAAGTGGTGTTGTGTGGTGCGGGGAAACCGTCAAGTACCATGTCAAGCCCCGAGAAACCAGCTTTCCGCAAAGACTTGTCCCAAGAGTCGAGATTCTGAAATGGAGCGTCCACACGGCCATCCGGTATTCCAGCCCAGTATCCTGTGAATGTGCCTACGACCACGCCCGGAACGATGAAGTTCTCATTGGTCTCGACAAGGACAAGTCTTCCTCCCAGCCGCAGGAGCTTTCAGCAGTTTGTAAGGGTATTTCTCATGTCTGAGGTGGCATGTAGTACTTGGCAGGCAATGATGAGGCCGTAAGCCTGCTCGTATCCTTGTAGTTCTGGGTCGGTTTCGGTGTCGAAAACCGAATAGTTGAAATCTCTAAAGTCTGCGAAGGATTCGCGCGCCGACGATAATAAGCCGGCAGAGATATCAGTAAATGTATAGTCTTTATAGGCCTTGATGCCGTTGGGACCACTCAACGCCTTCATCGCAATACGTGGCACCACCAAAGAAATTGTGGTCAAAGAGGCGAGCATCTTCCTCCCAGAAACGCCCCTTTCATGGACATCGTTCCTGGACGATCTGAATTAGGGGGGGGGTGAAATCTTGCGGCTGAGAATCTTGGCTTGTCGAATTCTTTCCAGCCATCCGTCTTAGTGCGTAAGAATTCCCAGAATTGCGAGCCGTCCCTGACACCACCAGGCCATCGGCATCCTTCTCATATTTCAGTAATGTTTCATGTCAATGTACAAAGACCTGCTCTTATCTATCTCTACGATTTCCACTAGCTCATGTTGCTCATTCTGAATCGGGGCCATGATAATTGAGTTCGCTTCTGAATTTGCTAAATGTTGAATAGCGAGTATGATTGAGAAACAATTCGTTATTTCGCAAAATTTACGGAATTGATAGAGCCTAATATGACTAATACATTCTTTGAGTTAAATCACGGTCAGTTTCATGTAAGTATCGGCGTTCTATCCGCAATAGCTCGGCCGTAATGATGCTCACTAAATGGCTGATGCAAGTGCCAAAGTCGGCCGATTCTGATCGGCTCAGCTTATATTGTGTTTAGATCAAAATTTTATTTTTCTATGGGAACTAGGTAGCTCTCCTAAAGCGTTTACTTTCCGTAGCTTCTCTCAACAATCAAGTAATCGCAGATTGCAATTTGCTAGCAAATCTTATCGCGACATTTTGCCACTCATTCTGCAATGGCTACAACCCAAGGATCGTCAATTTTGGCCTTGGCTCAGAATATCCTCGACCTTACTTAGGATATGAGCAAATATTTCCAGGCCAACAACCTTCAAGCACCCACGTTCGCGCTTGATGCCTAAAATCCGCCAGACACTCCAGAACACCGCGCTCTCTACGCCACACTCAAGAGCTCACTTGAGGATCTCCAGCGTCTTATCGACGGGCTCAAAAATGGCTTCGAACTTTTTGCTGTACGGATACAATCTTGGCGCGCTTCAAGTTGCACTCGACTTTGATTTCTTTCCACTTAGTACCAGCCGATGGAGGGATTACGATTGAGAACTTAGCAAAAACCGCTGGCCTCGACGAGGATCGCACAGGTCGCATCGTTCGCCAGCTCAGGACATATCATATTTTTGATGAGTTGAAGCCGAGGGTGATCACTCACAGTTCAGTTTCACTTGTCATACAACAGGATGAGGAGCTACGATCTGTCGTTCATTACTCGCTCGACGAAATGCTACAGGCGGCTGCCGACAGCAACATTAGTTTGAAGGCCAATCCATATGAGGCTCACCAGAATCTTGATCCATTTGTTACTTGACATGGCGTTGGGATCTTCGAGTTCTACAAGAATCACCCGGCAAAGGCACGTCGATTTGCAAAGGCCATGGCTGGGCTGAGAAGAATGGATCGATATCTCGACTACCTGTTGAAGGATGGGTACGACTGGTCTGCGATCAAGGGCACTGTCGTAGACTGTGGAGGTGGAAATATGCATATTTGAAAGAGTTTGGCGCAAGTAAGCACGATTCAGTCTCCAGAGCTGCCATAGATCTCTAACTATATGGTAGCTTTATTCCAACTTGAACTTTGTTGTGTAAGATTCTAATGCAGATATGCTTGCTGAAGGCAAGATTTGCTCACAGATGAACTCAAAGACCGTGACGCATCTCCAGCACAGTTTCTTCGATCCAAACCCGACCAAAAATGCTGCTGCTTTTTTGATTCGTCAATGTACGCACAACTGGGCTGATTACGCACTATTTTCAAAGGCTTCGTTCCAGGACTCGAAGCCTCTAGCTCAAGCACCCTGTTACTCATTAATTATATTATCATTCCAGAACCAGGAGCCTGGCCTCGTCACCAATCACTTTGTTTGTTTATTATCTCTCCAAATATTATATTCTATGCTACTTAAATATTAAGTTACAGTCGCTGATAGAGGCCGACGACAAGATCACCCTTGCTTTTAATAACCTGCCAGATGTCAAGGTTGTTTGCTTGGAGGGTGCTACCCGTAGATATGATAGCATCGCAGAGAAGGTATATCTCGCGTGGGTCGTTGACAAGGTATGACTCGGAGGAGCCGAGTACACGCTGGATCTTATATGTATCCGGTGGGACAGCAAGGCTGGCAAGGTATGTTCTCACCATACGCACATGCTCCGCCGCAATGCGCGCAGGCTTGTCCGCGGTCCACGCGCGGGGGTCGATTTGCTGACCACGCCGGCCAATGAGCGCGAGCGAAACGCTCGTATCTGGTGTAGAAGCAACGAGCCGCGCGACAGTCGGGAAGTTGTCTATGACCGAGCTGTAAGTCACCGTGCCGTCGAGCGTGCCCTGCGCAAGGAGGCCCGGCATGTCCTTTGGTTTGGTAGGCACAAAGTACACGTTCACACCCTCGCCGAACGCCTTGGCGAACTTAGCCGAGTCGACAATCTTGTAGTCGACACGCAGGCAGCGGCCCTCGGGGCGAATGAGCTGAACACCGAGCTGTGCGAGCATGAATTTGTCCGTCTGGTCTGCGTATTTAGTTGCCGTCACGCCGATTGCCTTATAGCCAGGCGGTGTGACGGCTCGCGCGAGAACGGCGTCCGCGTCCGCGCCCGCGCCAGTGAGTGCGCTTATTTGCGTCCCGGGTAGCTCGGTTCGGCCCGCGTACGTGTTTGCGAGCCGAACCATCTCCACCGCTTCCTTATATGCGTCGTTGGGTGAGACGGCGGCGGTTAGCTGCCAGATATGCGCATGCATAAGCGCGAGCAGACGCTCGGACGCGCCCTCGCCTGTGGACACGGATCGCAGGCGCGAGCGATCACACGTGGCAAGACGCTTGTATAGCGCCCGGTAGCGTGGCGTGAGTGTAAGAGTCTCATCCGCGAGCACTTCTCGGGCGTGCAGGCCGTATGGCTCGTACGGGGCGACCATCTCGTGCTTATGGAATGGGTGGCCCGCAAGGTGCGCGCGGAGGAGGTTGTTGAGCTGGGTCCACTTGTCGAGGATAGCTGTATGAGAGACTTTCACGGAGCTACGCCACATGTCCTTGTCGAATGCGTCTTGGCCGTTCGCGTTGGTGACCTCGCACCGCTTAATGCGCATGCAGTCCTGGTTGATCTCGGACCACATCGTACGCCCGGTCGAATCGAGCATGATGCATCCGTCCTGGAGCTCGAGCCCGATCTGATGAAGGTAGTGCTGGATGGTGAAGAAGATGCGCACCGTCCACTCCACGGACGCCTCGACGGCCTGCACGCCGTGCACGAGCTCCTCCGGCACACACTTGTCCCCAAACGGCTTTGCGCGCGCAGTGAGATAGCTGTCGTAGAAGACAGCCTTGCCGACCGACGCTTCCATGAGGTGGTAGAATGGGTGCGTCGCAGGATTGATACCCTTGTACGTGTGGTTAGGGTTCCGCCAGTCGAAGCGGACATATGGCCCGCGCTTGTACTGGCCCGTCGGCAGTGTAATATTGTGGTCGGTGACCATGCCGAAGAACGAATGCTTATCCGTTCCCACGCAGAGTTCTTTGTACACGGTCTCGATCTGCGTAATCTCGATACCGCGCGCCCAGATGAGCCCATGCGCGTTCAGGCCTTCGTACGTATGGCTAATTCCTGCGCGTTGGAGCATCTCAAGGAAGAGACGGGAGCCGGCTGCACGGATTGCGCTGAGACCTGTAATCTCCGCCGTCGCCTGCTTGCTGTGTGAATAGATGGTCGGCTTGAGGAATACAAGGACGTGGTCGTCAAAGTAGCGGGTCAGGGGCGTCTCAACCTTGTAGATTTGCTTCGACTCGCCCTCGCCGACTAGACGAAGGCGCAGTAGGGCATTTGGGTCGTGTATATTATCGTATTGATTAACGAGCGCATGTACGAGGCCCGGGTCGCGAAAGCATTGAGTGCGAACATCTTCGGGTGTGAAGATTGATATCTCACCGCACTCGATAGCGATGATCTCTTCCAGCCGCTGGGCATAGTCAACGCCCGGGATCACCGCGCGGCGACTGGCCAAGGAAGCGACGTCGTCGGGAGTTAGTGTGCGCAAGGCAAGCTTAGGGAAGAGCGCGAGGACCTGAGGGCTGCGGGCGAGGGCAATGATATCAGAGACGGTTTCGTCGACACCCTTCTTTCCGGTATCAACGACGGGCAGGCCGTAGAATGCGGCTAGTTCCTGATGACTTATCAGAATCGTTCAATGGGAAAGCGGAATAAGGAGAACGTACAAGGAATCGCGCGCGGAAGTAGAAAAGGGATTTTTCGGACTCCCACTTGTCTGTACTTAGCCGGTTCGCGAGCCGCGCTTGAAGGACGGGGAGGTCGGCATCAAGGATAATTCGCACAATTGTGCGCTGAACTCCATCTTTGTCCGTGTACGATTCAGGGAGGGGAGCTCGGTCGTCGTCGGCAAGTTGCAGCGTGAGTTTGTCGAAGCCCCCAACGACGAGGCTATCTTCGAGGGTGGGGTCTTCGTCGCCACGAGCATAGACGACCTCACCGGCCGCCTTGAGGGCGAGGGCGAGAGTAGATTTCCCAGTGGCGTCGTTGCCGTGAAGAACAATAGTATAGGCCGACTTAGACATGGGGGGCGATAATAGGGCAGGGGACACTTGACTGTGCTACCAAGTACAATAGGAGAACTTGAAAGAGAACTAAGCCCGCTCGCGGTGTACGAAATAAGCCGCACACTAACATCAAAAATCCTCGGTTTCAGAAATGCATAACACAATACAACCTTTATAAAAAATTACAAGGCTTGGTATCTGACAAGAAGAAGTACTCCTCTGTCCGGTGCCCAAATATTGTATTCATAATTGATTGTTCTGGAACTTCTGGCTGTAGCTTAGAGGCGTATTATTCTGGCGTGCGGCGTATTACATGCACCGCGAGGCCCGGCAGCACGAATTCAGGGACGACGAGGTTCTCATGCGAACCTAACTATACTTTCGTGCATACATACAGGGATATCTACTCGGCGTCCTTCCTGTAACGAGGGTGTTGCCGTTATATAGACATATAATAGCGCAGCGCGAATTCTGCACCAGAATATATCAATATACATTTTTAGCGTGACTCAACGGTGAAGCTACAGGGTGTTAGCATAAGAACACGAAATCAAGGATTAGATAGGGATAAAACATAAGTACGGAGTAGAGCAGGGTTTCATTAGCCAGATTCCTCCCAGCTCTAATAGAATTTTAAACGGACACTAGAGGGAGGCTCTGCGAGCTTGTCGAGGTAGCTGATAGAACCCAGATTGCAGATGTTACGAGCTGCCATTGACCGCTTCCTGCCAGAACACCTGACCGCTCTCGTACGCCGCGCTATCGGAGACTCGGAGAGATCATATGAGAATGACCCGGATAAGGGTGTTAGGTTGAGAAAGGCATTCGTTTGCGCTGCAGCAGCTGCCTGTGAAGTCCGCATGCAGATAAGACTACTGCTGCGAGTAGGCGCTCTACTGCAGGCTATGGATTATATAAAACAGGCATAGGCGCATTTGAAAGTGAAGCTTGTGATGAAGGTTCGGAAGAAGTGAGATTGCTAGCTTGGGCCCGTATTTGTCACCATGTAGGCGCTAGAGGGTCGATTTGGCTCTTAGGAGGTACCTGAGAAGGTGAAATTGCGGGATTCACGTACAGAGTAGCGAATCCTTACTACGAAGTAAATAACAACTAGTCAGGGGGGGGGGGAGTACGAAAGCGAAGTATCTCGAACTCCTATTAGAGCAGCGTATAGTAAGAGCTCCTGGCGATGGCAGCAGCACCTTCTCAACAGAGCAGCTCAATCAAATAGCGCCAGAGGGTTTGCGAAAACACGCTAGAGATTTGAGACCGGGATGTTCGTGATTCGAGTGCAAAGACCAAACCTAGATAATAATAAGAGGCAAGGAATGGCTCTGATCACGTCGTTCGGCTGGCTCCTTTAGGACGATCAGCTGCGGACGAAGTACTCGCTTTTTTTTAAGTCTGACAGTGGAGACTGTTTTTACTCCACATTACCTACAATTGTACGAAGTAACCATTCAGAGCATCTGCTAAGGGTGCAATTTGAGCTCATCTTCTTGATACAAAATGGAAAAGACCATTTAGAGGCCTATGCTGAGGCTATGTAAATTGGCACTAAAACGGAAAAGACCATTTAGAGGCCTATGCTGAGGCACAACTACGAAGTAAATGATTCTTCAAGTGTGGAGTAAAAACAGTCTCCACTGTCAGACTTAAAAAAAAATGCGAGTAAATTGTTGCAGAAGCAAAAGGATGGATCTTGTTCAATAGAGTCTTTTCGCCCTATAAATATTTAGCGTATATCATCTAAACTTAAGAAGGAACTTTAAAGACTTTTATACTATATAGAGTAAGAGTACACTACTGTAGTAGACTAAGAGGACTACTAGTAGTAGCTGCGGCTACTAGTATTCCGCTCGGATTTCGGTCTTTAGTATACTACTGTATAGTAACTTACGAAGTCCGGATGGCGCTAGTAGTTCGGCGTGAGCAATGTACTTCGTATAGTTCACAGGCTCTCGGAAGCATCTCAAAAATTGTATAATTTATCATAGAAATACGAAATTCTATACTAAACTACTAGCGCCACCCGGACTTCGCGAGTTAGTTACTACGGTAATACTTAGAGCGGTGTGTAGTCTGCTACTACAGTATTCTAGCATGCCGCAGCCGCCGGCCCCGGATACGCCTACCGTGCAAGGAACCCAACTGCCTTGCGTCTTTCTTACATACCTCCGTACGGAGCTCGCTTTTTTCTAAGTCCGACTCCACAATTATATACTCCGCGCCACTTAGAGAGCCTCTATCCAATGAAATACAAGGCTCCAAAGCTGTAAGATTGCTTTAGCGTTGATCTTTCTTGCGGTTCTGCGAATCTATACTCCGTACAAGGGTAAAGAGCTAGTTAGATGTGCGGGATATATCCTTTCCACGCTAAATGGTCTCCACTGTCAGACTTAAAAAAAAGGAAAGTAGTTCTTACACCTGCTGCGCCGGTTTCTGTTTGTATTCAGCAACACTGCACATATTACTGATTAGTTCCTCGTATCTCCTTGCTTCTGCAGCGCTGACTCCCTCATAGAGCAAGATCAGCGACATTTGGGGTCGAAAGCTAAAGATTTTGCTTGCAAATATCATGCCCTTCGTCGGTTTAATAGTCTGCGCCAGTAATAAGATATTGCTTGCTAGCAGAGTCATACAGGGGATTGGCAGCAGTGGGCTTGTAACGCTTACTAATATCTGCATTAGTGACCTCTTCAGTATGCGAGATCGTGGCATGTACTTTGGTATCATCGCTATAGCCTGGGCTATAGCTATGTTTTCAGACTTATAAGGACAGATCAAGACCAGCTAAGATTGTATAGCGTATATGATATCGAGGGCTTCATGGTGACACCTCTATCCCGCAGAGTGCGATGCAGCATATTAACTTGAATCGGTGTCCAAAAAGCAAGGACTATATAGTTGTATCTTATACCCGTAACTATACATTTACATCTTAGACAAACGACCGTCGCTTTCACCACAAGGTCGAGTCGCAGTGCATGGGAGCGATTTTGAGCAGCTACACAACGGGCTTCATTCCACTGCCACCTTCTTCTGCTGCTGCATAGATAAATACGTCGTTGTCGCTTCAGCTGGAGCCAGTCCCGACAACGAATGCCTGTAACTTTTGTGACTTTTCAAGATCACTAACTACGAGAGCAACTAAAAGCATCTATATAAAGAATTTATAACCTCTTCTCACCCTCTCCCCTTAACCCGCTCTCATATCATCACAAGTTTGCCCAGGCCAGCTTGAACACTGCGCCGGAGACTTTATAATTACGCAAGGCCTCAAGTGCATCGACTGGCTCGCTAGCCGTGACGATGATATTCTTGTTGGCCCGCTCGATGAAGCCGTTGCGGCTTGCCCTGTCGACCCAATGGAGGATGGGATCCCAATAGCCGTGCGTATTTAGTAAGCAGACGCCCAGCCCGTGAATGCCCAGCTGGTTCCAAGTAATCGTCTCGAACAACTCCTCAAGCGTGCCGTAGCCGCCAGGCAGGCCAATGAAGCCGCTACCTGGTCCGCCCGCTAGCACCTCCTTCACCATCATCTTCTTACGTGTGTGCATGTCCTGCACCACCGTTGTGCGTCCGTATAGCGCCCTGTCAGGCAGCCACAAGTCGCCTCCCGCCTCACTAATCTGGTAGGCATCTGTTCGCTCGTGCTCGGCAAGTACTAGCGGGATGATGCCATGAACTGCCTCCGGGCCCCGGATCGAGCAGACCGTTTTGGCAACCTCGCCCATTAGGCCTACTGTGCCGCCTCCATATACTAGCAGCCTGTTAGCGGATGGTTGTTTCTTGGGTTTTTGAACATTGTTCTTAGCAATGATAGTATTTCGTAGTGAGGGGTATTTCGCCGGACCAGGGATCAGAATGCGACGGGAAACATACCTAGATCGATATCTTGCTCTGCTAGTGCCCGGCCCAGGGCTTTTGCAGCTTCGATATATGCCGGGTCCGTGCCGCTGCTAGAGCCGCAAAAGACAGCAACCTTGGCCCGGGGCCTGCCTGTATTGCCGTGATTGGCGGTCTGGGTCCGTGGGATGCAGGGAGACATGTCGAGGTGTCTAGATGACATAAAAATAGCAATGGCGAATGGCGCTGAAGAAAACGAGGTCGACGTATCCGGTTTATACACCAGAATAATCTAGCACAAAGGAGAAGAAATTGTAAGCGCCTGTACTTCCAACCCACACGAGGAACAAAAAAGGCCAGCGTGCCGGAGTAAAGAGTGCAAAGAGGGAAGAGAAGGGGCAGGCCAGCCTACTTAATTGAAAGCTTAATTGGACGAACACAAGATTTTTCTTTCCCTTTCTCTCTTTATACTTTATTATATCCTTCCCAGCTCGAAGGATTTGTCATCGAGTCAGGTAAGGGGTTCGGGTGTCACTGAATGCGTCGGCTTACGCGAACTAGATTGTTCGTAGCTGTCTTATATAGTAATAACATAACGTAAGTCAGCTTTGGTTATTGGTAGCGTTTTGTTATACTAAAATATCTGCTGCACAGTATAGGTCTTTTCCAGATTTGGGAGATGGCGAGATTAATCACACTATACTCGCCTTTTTTTTAAGTCTGACAGTGGAGACCGTTTTTACTCCACATTTGAAGCTTATGAAATGAGGTTACAAGGGTGTATAAGGTCAAAGCATAGGATAAAAGCAGAGCAGTCAGGAGGTCAAGCGGACGAGAGATACTGTACTAACTCACCTATTAAAGAGAAATTATACGGTCTCGCTTAAGGCTATTCGCATCAGGCGATTAGGTGCTTTAGCATATATGAAAAGTGCTCGGACGTGTATTCTCACTTAACTCACTCTACCGAGTCTGCTATACTCTACTCTAACTGCGTAGACTATTCGGATTAGATAGTATTAAGCGAGACCGTGCAAAAGAAAATTAATAGGTGAGTTAGTACAGTAGTGTATAACCCCCTATTAAATTTACACTAAGCTCTTAAATTGAAGCTTGTATCAATAAGACGAGCTCAAATTCAGACCTCAGCAGATGCTCTGAATAGTTGTAATTATAGGTAATATAGAGCAAAAAGGCTCTCCACAGTCAGACTTATAAATAAAGGCAAGTATCTCTTATTTTGCTCAATAGACAAGTCTTCCTTCCGAGCGTGGGAATCTCTAATCCGTTTCAGGTACGGAGTGGAATCACAGATAAGTTGTACTTCTGATAGTAAGAACATTTATAAACGGAAGGATTATACAAACGTTATGCGCAGTTGAATATAGATATTCCCTATCCCCCTCTTCGCCCTCTATTTCGTTTCCCTGAGTGGGCTATCTATCTATCATGAACCTCCTTAGTTTCCCCGAGCCTTTCTATTCATTGCAAGACATGCTTTTTTGTTAGAAACGCCTCTTTAATAAGGCTATTTTCTTCTCCGCCACTATAGCGTGAGCAATGTGTCATGGCCAGGCTTGCGTCGAACTCCTCTGATCTTGAGGTCCTCCTCCAGCCAGCGAAGGGCTAACTCGCCCAACTGGCTGTTTCCCGTCTGGGACACAACGCCGTTGAGAGGCTGCATAACGTCCTCAGCAGTACCGCATTCCTTGACCGTGCCCAAATTCATGTGAACCAGGTGCGTGGGCCATCCGGCTAGGTTGTCGAAGATGTGTGTAGCGTAGACGATGGTGCAATCGCGCTGCTCCGTCTCGCACTTAAGCCAGGCGAGAAAGTCAGAGCGGCTGAGCAGGTCCAGGTCGACGGTGATCTCGTCCAGCAGCAGGACAGTCCAGGGCCGGAGCAGGCCCATGGCCAACTGCACGCGTCGCCGCTCGCCGTCCGAGACGGCGTGCAAGCGCCAGGAGGTGTCGATGTCCAGCATGGCCACAAGCACGTCTCTGCGTTCGGGGTAGGCATTGCCACCAACGGATGACAATAGCTCCTCCACGCCGATGTCGTGCCGCACGATAGGGTTATTAATCCACTCCAGGCCCAGGTACGTCACGCTATCGAGAATCTCCTGGAAGGGGTCGACGCCGCAGATTTCAATCGTCTTGGGCGGCGCTAGGCGCTTGCCTGACAGTAACCTGAGCAGCGTCGTCTTGCCGGATCCATTGGCCCCGATCAGCAGCGTGCGGGAGCGAGGGGGTAGGTCGAGCGTCACGTTACGCACCCCCGTTGGATAGCCGGGGAAGGTGAAGGTAAGGTCATTCACCCGAATACGAGGCGTGCTTGGCATTATTTCTGTGAGAGAGAGAACGAGAGGTGAGATGGAGATGGAGAAGAATGAAAAGAAGGGCGGTGTACAGACAACCACGGATTTATATAATTGGGAAACTCGGTTTACTAAAGCGGGATAAGCGCTTATATTCAACTCGTACCTGGCCCTAGCCCGGAGTAGGGATCTGGCTTTATACTTTGTATATAACGCTGAGTTCACTACGATAATTATAATAATAATGCCTTTAAGTTGATTACAGATATAATTACACGCTAGGGCCGCTCGGGTTGGGACTAAGCCTATTTGTATACTTGATCCACATTTAAGACTCACTCTAATACGGAATATTCTAAGCTAATTCGGGGAGTAGACCCGCTCTAATATAGAGATAGTCCTAATACTTCGTCACAGGCCAAACTGTTACGCCAAGAAGACCAGGGCAAGGGGGCCTTGCTTTGGTGCGTTTACCACTCTTCTTAACCCCCCTGCTATGAATTTCTTAGCGTAACAGTTTGGCGTATGACGAAGTAAGTTCTAATATACCGGTTGTAAGACTATATTTAGCTATATATAGGCATGTACCCACTTTATAATATTATATACGAAAAAGTTTATTACAGATAATGTAACACCGAGTTCATTATAGTAATTCTTGTAACGCTACCAATCGGGATCCCTAGCCCGGAGACCACATAGCCTCTTAGAGACGCATGTACCTCGGGAGAAAGGAGGAATATCAGTTCCAGAGGAGGTATATACAGCGCAGTAGGGTGGGGGGAAGAAGATGCATTTGTACATCGTACTTCGTACCTTCTTTTCTCCCGAAACATAGCGTCTCCCTATTTTCTTCGACATAACAGATACACGGAAATCGACACAGTATAGAGCTTATCAACATGGGCGACTTGACGGGGTTTACTGGCATTAACACAGCCAATCTGCCCATCATAGACTACTCGCGAATCGAGGGCTTCTTCTTCGAAAAGACAGCTGAGAACTTGGCCGAGAACGCGAAGCTACTAAGAGCTGTTAATGATGTCGGCTTCATCTACCTCAAGAACCACGGTATCACCGACGAGAAGATGAAGCACCTATTCGACTACGCTAAGGAATTCTTTTCCTGGCCCGTCTCAGAGAAAGCGAAGATCGAGTCGTGCGAGAGCAAGTTCTTCCACGGCTGGTTCTCGCCAGAGCGCACATCTAAGACTCAACTTGCTGATCAGAAGGAGGCGTTTGACATTGGCGACGACAGCAACCTCGTCAGGCCCAACCAATGGCCCGCCGACTGGCCCGAATTCCGCACGGAGATGAACTATTTCTTCGAAAAGTGCCATGAGATCCATCTCGTGCTGCTCAGCACCTTTGCCGAGACCCAAGGCCTGCCTAAGGACCACTTTGACTCCTTCGTCAACGAGAAGGATCACTTCTTTCGACTGCTGCACTACCCCGCCACCACGCCTGACTCGATCGGTGACCGCTTGAGGGCTAGTCCGCACACGGACTATGGCACCCTGACGCTGTTATTCAATGACAATAGTGGAGGCCTGCAGATTCGGGGCAAGGATGGTCACTGGCTAGAAGTGCCTCCTATCCCAGGCTACGCAATTATCAATAGTGAGTAAATCTGCTTCTCCCGCTGCTTTGTGTAAAATAAAGCAGAAGAACGGAAGAGAAAAAGAAGGCTGAACTAAGAAACCTAATTCTCTACAAAGTCGGCGATCTTCTATCTCGCTGGTTCAATGGCAGCCTCAAGTCCACCGAGCACAGGGTGGTCGAGCCGCCGCCAGAGTGGTCGAAGTTGGACGTGGAGGGTAGGCTGCCGCCGCGATATGCAATAGCGTGGTTCGGTAACCCAAACAGGAACGCGTGGATTGAGCCTCTCAGCTCCTGTATCACCGCGGAAAACCCCCAGCGCTTCGAGGGTGTGTGGGCAGGTAAGCATGTGGCGGACCGCATTGCTAAACTGCACAAGGATGGAAAGGCTCCAGAGGTGTGGAAGAACTCGATGTATAGAGAGGAGCAGCCGTAGCAGCAACGCGCTCAGCTCCCGGCCTGGGCTCAGGCCGCCTAAAGCTTTGTATTTTGCAGGCCAGATATACGACAATAAATCCTTATTTTCTCCTTGCGAAACAGGGAGAGCTTCCTAGTACTCGCTTTTTTTTTAAGTCTGACAGTGGAGACTGTTTAGCATGAAGTAGATAGATCCTGCGTACGTGACTACCTTTTTACCCTAGTGTAAATCCGCAGAACAGCAAGAAAGATAATAGCCAAAGCACTAGTGAAAGCAATCTTAAGATGAGGGCCTTATATTTCATGTAGGCTCTCTACTCCGTAAGTAGCGCGGAGTACTCCGCATAGAATTATAGAGTAAGAACAGTCTCCACTATTAGACTTAAGCAAAAAGTGAGTAAGATATGCGTGGTTTTAAGAAATATAAGCCTTCGCCTATACGGAGTAAAACCAAAAACGGAAATCACCCGGCGGGAGAACACACTGTGTTAGGGCTACCCTCACTTAAAGCCGAGAGTCTACTAGTGCCTGCGGGACGCAAAGTTAGAAACGGAACGGAGGTTCGGAGTGGGGAAGCGGTAGTACTAGTAGGAAAGTGCCGGCGTGAAAAGCTAAGCCTAGTGCTGAGGCACAGACATGTACTTCGTACTATACTATACGGATCGGCGGGACTAGGCCTACGTGCAAACAACACCTTACTATGGCCACCGTTGGAAACAACGCCGATATGTGTTCTACCTCCGTAGTACTCGGCTACTAAAAACTTTCTACTACTCACTTTTTTTTAAAGTCTAACAGTGGAGACTGTTTTACTGCATATTACCTAGGGTTGTAACTATTTAGAGCTTCTGCTGAGGGTGTAATTTTAGAGCTTCAGAATAGAAAAGACTATATAGAGGCCTGTGCTACGGCATAATAATATGATTCCTAGAGATCTATTCAAATGTGGAGTAAAAACAGTCTCCACTGTCAGACTTAAAAAAAAGTGAGTACTTCGTACTTCGTCTCAGGCGTAACTTTTCCGCTAAGAAGACTAGGGGGCCTTGCTTTGGTGCGTTTACGGTGTACGGCGTACATTCTTTACCCCCCTGCTATAGAATTCTTGTCGGGATAGTTACGCCTGTGACGAAGTGTATGATTCTATATATTATAGAGACTTTACGTGATTTAATATTTATTAAAGGGGAGGAAAGTAAGCGAGCTCTAGAAAGGGGGCCAAAAGACTCATAGTTCCGGCCCGTCACGGCCCGTCACGTCCAAAAGGGATAGCTGATGCGGGGGAAGTTATCCCTAAATTGCGCTACGCCACGCCACGTCACGCTACGCCGTAGAGCCGCAGACACAAGCTTTACGGAGGTACTCCGTAGAAGGAAGTCATCCGGATTGCGTCACGCCACGCCGCAGAGTTGCAGACACGAGCTCTACGGAGCGTACTCCGCTCCGTAGAAGAAAGTCATCCGGAATGCGCCACACCACGCCGCAGAGCCGCATGCAGAAACAAAACAGCAGCGAGTGCAGGAACAACCCATGGAAGAGCTACACTACTGTAAGAGCTGACCTAGCTTCTACTTCGTCCCAGGCATAATTATTCCGCCAAGAAGACTAGGGCAAGGGGGCCTTGCTTTGGTGCGTTTACCACTGTTCTTTACCCCCCTGCTATAGAATTCTTAGCGTAATAATTACGCCTGGGACGAAGTACGGAGTACTTCGTACGGAGGTATATTAGCATATAGAAGTTTGTAAATCATAAGGTCCAAGCTTACTATATAATCTGGTGTGAAATCCACACTTTATGGCACAATCGCGCTAGAGCGTGTACTGTGGGTTCAAACACCCCGAAACCTCACACTTACGAAGAAGAAAAAAGGGAGTATCTGACTTCAAATTTACCGAAACTAAAAGTTGTTCTAGATTCTGATTCGCTAGACAGCGCGAGCACTGCTCACTGTATATTATCTAAACCAAAGAAGGTAGTCTAATTACTTTTACGCCGCACGGAGTAGCGACTAGACTGACTATGCTTGCGAAGCTGCAGAAGAAGAGAAGAAGAAGAAGAAGCAGAAGAAGAAGAATAAAAAGAAGACAGGTCCAAACCACCTTTTCTACAAACACATGAACCAACCTCCCTACAAGATGACATCCGATACTCTACCCGTTCTTCCTCCTAAACGACTCGAGGAACAGCCTTTTGGGACCGCATACGTCTATCCATATGATTCCCAACATGTAAGACCCGATTCGGAGACGGCTGTCTTCTGGAATGCAATTACAGGAAGATACCGTTCACTTACTCACTTCTACGTCGAATAGGGCGTTAGCATCTCAATGCCGAACTGGAAGTCCATGATAGACTACTTCGAAGAAAGCGACCAATGGAGGGACGACCACATAGAGTGGTGTTACCCGAGGTTCGTTAATCGCACTGGAGAGAGGCGAGTTTCCTTATAGTGTTATATCTAACTTGGCCTCCGATTTCATTAGATTCTTCGTCAATCGACCGATTCGCAAACTTGCCCAGGCAGCCTTTGAAAGGCTCACTATTGCCAACGATGGATCCATGGCGTGCCTCTTATTTCCCACAGTAACCTTTGCCCGGGACTGTGCAAGGTACATTGCGAAGGAGCACCCGGAAGTCACTGTAGAAATTGTCCAGTTCCGAAGCCCTGGCGACCGCAATGAAAGCGTCGCCCGGGTCCTAAGCTTCGCTGGCTTTGCTATGGCAGTGTTTCCTAATGAAGTTAAGCGGTCGGCCATGATGTTCTGGAGCTATGTGGGCGGTGGACTTACGACAAGACACGCCTCCTTTGCCATAGATTACCTCGACTATCTGGAAGCCACGTCCAGCAACAAGAGGATAGAGATCGTACCACCGAAGCCAGTCTCCTCGCTGTCGACTCCATCCTGGGTACTTGATGTCGACGCCACGGCTATGCATGTCAGATCGACGATTGCCAAGCTGTCTACTCCCGAGAGCCCCTCGCTCCCTGCTATCACTGCAGAGCATGTGGCGCTGTATCCCACCGGTATGAGCGCCATCACTCACGCGTCTGAAGCCATACAGGCAGTGGCAGCAACGTCCACCGTGGTTGCCTTTGGGTGCGGTTCCTACCCCATACGAACTGAGACCACATATATCGTTTTCTAACGTAGCCTTTAGATGGATCTACGATGAGACAATTCACAACCTCAAGAACGGCCCTTGGGAAAAGTTCATCGGCTACAAGCGAGGAACGGAGCAGGACCTACAAGACCTCACACGCCGTCTGAGGGCCGGTGAGCGCATCGGAGCCTTGTTCTGCGAGGTGCCAAGCAACGTGTTCCTTTCGGTCATGCCACTGCAGCGCCTCCGAGCGCTCGCGGACGAGTACCAGTTCGTGATCGCGTGCGACGACACGGTCAATGGCTTCATCAACCTCGATCTTATGCCATACGTCGACGTAATGCTGACTAGCTTGACCAAGATTTTCAGCGGCGCATCCGATGTCACTGGGGGCAGGTAAGGGGGGAAAAACGCCCTCCACTTCTCCTTCACTCACAATTAAACTGACCAACATCTTACCCAGTCTCATCGTCAACCCGGCCTCGCGCCACTACTCCGCTCTACAGTCAGCGCTACAGGCACGCTACGAGACGTCCATAGTCTTCCCCCTAGACGTACAAGCACTGCAGCGCAATAGCCGGCACGTGCGCTGGCGAGCGCAAAGGTGTAACGCGAATGCCCTGGCGGTGGCGCGCATGCTGCACGACCACCCGCTGGTCGAGCGACTCAACTACCCGTTCTATGACGAGTCGCTGGCCGTCTACCATAGCCTAATGCGGCAGCCAAAAGAAGGAGGACAGAGCGAAGGTGCCGTTGCAGCAGGCTACGGAATGGTGATGAGCGTTGTCTTCCGCAACGCCGCCATCGCCCAGCAATTCTACGACACGCTGAACATGCCCAAGGGCTCGAGCTTCGGCACCAACTTTACTATTGCAGTGCCCTTTGCCCTGCTCGTGCATTACTTTAACCGGCCCCAGGTGGCGGCACACGGCCTGCCCGAACATATCATCCGCATTAGCGTCGGCCTGGAAGATGTGGAGGATATCAAGGCGGCCATCCAGGAGGCGCTAGCGAAGTGTGATGGAAAGAAAGGGCGACCAGGAGCTAGAGGAGTAAAGCTCGGCGAAACTAAATTGTAAAGAAGGACAGGAGGGGAAAGGAAAGTCAAAACAAAGGGCGAATTTATAATGTTAAGATAGAACACTAGTACTACAACATAATAGGAAATTCGAAACGCTTTCTAGCGGCGGTTTGTGAAACTCGGATCAGGACTGTATTCATTAGAGTGAGAAACTATTCCACTAGAAAATTCTTTGTACGAGTCACACGAAAGTTCTCGATTCCGTCACTTCAACGCCTGGAAATTAGACTTCACTGAGCCGATCATGGGATGATTTCAAAATTCCCTATCCGTGCGTCATTTTCATGCTAGAGTTAAGTGGACATTATATAACATGAGATATATTAGATTGCATTGAAAAGGAATCATACAGAGTTCGCAGCATATTGTTTCTTATTTCGTTAAATGACTTAAACCGCACCCACAAAGTTGTTTATAACTAGAACCGCACCTAAATAATTAGTTGTTACTAAAACTACACTCTCGACTTGTTTAGGCTTAGAAGGGGGCAGATAGGGGTTTTAGACTCACATCTCCGAATATTACAATTCGTCCGATATAGAAGTATAAGAATGTAATAGTAAGTGTAATATAGAGGAAAAAATAAATAAATAAATAAGAAAGGTGCGCGTATAATAGAAGAGCATATAATATAGCAGAATAAATAAGAAGAGTGCGATGTATATAATATATATTATGCAGAATAATAAATAATAAGAAGGGTGTAATATAGAAGAGTGTAATATAGAAGAGTGTAATATAGAAGCATATAATCGTAATATCTTATAGAAGCTTAAGGATATACTCTTACTATTATACTTTTTTTTTAGTGAGAGTGCGGTTTGAGTCATTTGACGTTCTATCCGTCTATCCGTCTATCTATAAATCCTTATTTGCATCTCATCGTGTTGAATGAATGCTTCCGACACAAAGTGGGCGTGAAACTACGATCGGACCTGGTCTTAATCGATGCTAAGTCAATGTTGAAATGCTTAGGTGCCGTCATCGATCCCTTCTCTGCCCCTACAACTTTATTCCCCGTCGCCCCACCTGTTCTTCCTCCGGTTCTCCTTCTTGAGCGACTGTAAGCCGGTCTTGTGCTCACTGTGCTCCTGAGACAGCGTCGTCTGCCTGATAAATAAACTGATTATAAATCCGGTGAAGGCAACGCAGGCATACAGGATGAACATCTTCTGCAACGCGTCCCAGTAGGCTGCCCTGACTACCTGCTGCTGATCCGTAGGAAGCGGGGCAATCAACGGGACGCTGGCGAAAGCGTCTCCGCCGGTAAATTGTGATGCGAGCTGAGGGCCTAAAGCAGACTTCAGACGAGCTTGCTGCGAGTTCATCACGTTGCTGAAGACGACCCCGCCGAGGACGACGCAACCGGAGGTGCCGATCTGACGAGCAAAGGAATAAGCAGCTGTGGCGGCACCGATGTCTTGCGGCTCAATGTTGGTCTGGAGGGCAACAAGAGGCGCCTGGAAGCCGGTACTAGATCCCAGCCCAGCGATAATCTGGAAGATGATAATGCGGTCCCAATGCGCTTCATCTCCAAGATAGGTCATGAGGCCGAATCCGAGGGCCATAACAGGTAGACCGACGACGATTGGCCAGCGGAAGTTTCCTGTCTTCTTGATAAAGATGCCACTGCCTACTGAGAGGAAGGACGACGCGATTACGTATGGCAGCAGATACACTCCGGATAGGAGCGAGTTGGCCCCGAGCACGGCCTGGAAATACAGAGGTAGCCAATAGGTGCCACTAAGAAAAGCCATGGCATGCATCATACTCAGGCTGTACGCCGAGACACTGTTTCTGTAGCGGAAGATACGCGGAGGCATAACTGGATGACTGGCAAACTCGGACTCGTAGATGGCGAAGAGTGCGATGCCGAGGGCGCCGAACACGATGAGGCAGATTACAGTGGCCGACTTCCACGCGAACTGGACACCGCCAAATTGAAGGCCTATGAGCGCCATGAGCGTGCTGCCAACGACAAGCAGGTTACCGATCCAGTCGATGGCAGCCAGACCCTGCTTTAGCGGCGTGCGAGGGTTATGCAGCTTGAGAAAGAAAACCAGAACCACGAGAGCGAGGCCGCCAAAGGGGAGATTGATCCAGAAGCACCAACGCCAAGAGACTCTGCTAGTAAAGATGCCTCCAAGCACAGGACCCAATGCAGATGCCAGAGCCCAGACGCTACTAAGCAAGCCGAAGTACATGCTACGCTCTTTCATAGAGAAGAGATCGGAAACGCAGATGTTAGGCAGTACGATGGCACCTCCACCGCCGACACCTTGGATGGCCCTGGCAGCGATGAACATGCCTATGCTGTTGCTAAGCGCGCAGAGAAGCGAACCTAGCAAGAAGATGCCGACTGTAGCAAGTAAGGTCTGCTTGCGGCCAAAGATATCGGATAACTTTCCCCAGATCGGCATAAAGGAGGCGTTTCCCAAGAGATAGGCGCTGCCCGCCCAGATGTAGCCGACGGGAGCGTCAAAATCGTTAACGATAGTAGGGACGGCGGTGGTGATGACAGTTGAGTCGAGAGCAGAGAGAAAGAGGGACGTGAGTAGCGCCCCCATAAGCACTGCCCTTTCCAGCTTCGTCCTGGTAGCAGCTTGTGGCGAACTGACGGATTCAAGCGGCTTCTCACCGATGGGCTCTTGCGTACTTGTCTGCCCGCTGTTGGCGTTCTCGGGAGAAAAGTCAATTTCGTGAGCATCATCTTGCACTGTGTGTAGAGTCTCAGTCGTGGCTGTTGAATCATCGGGAAAACTCTTGGAGTCTGAAGTCGATGGTTCCATCAGGATAATTATATGCGTGCGCGTGTGTGTGTGTGTGTGTCTGTTTGTTTGTGTGTTTGTGTAATCGCGAGGTTTCCACCGTTTCCGCCTAGGCGAAAATGCGAAAGCCTTGCGATTATATGGCGAAGTATTCGCACAAAGCTAAAGAATCCCCCTGTAGCGATCTCTATCTTAGCTTGTTTAGGCAATTTGTTTGTTTTCATAATAGCGGTTCCTACCTAAACAGGCTAAGAGTAAGTCAAGACTTTGCAAGGTACCTAGGTACTCCGTGCCCGTGCCGCTGGAAACTACGGAGGTACAGTAAGGTAAGTACAAGCTATAAGGGATTGTCACTAGGGAATAATTGCAGGGGGTGTTATTGTTATTTTTATGCTTAGCGAGGCTATAACCAATCAATGCCTGTACCTCCGTAAAATACTATTTTTAACTATTTTAAGGGTCCTCGAAACATTTTTGATGCTTCGGCCCATGGCTGCGCGAGAGCCGAAGCCTTCGGGTGTCATGCCTGTACGTTAAAGGACTAGATGTTGCCATCCGGGGCGGGAAACCCCGTGCGGGCCGTTTTCCGCGTCTCTGCCATTAGTGCAGAGAGGCGGTCAAAGGGGCTTACTGTACCTAGCCTAAGGTACCTACCCCTGTCGCTCACGAAGCGCTGATTCCACAAGCCTACGCCAACGACACTAGCGTTTTTTAGTGCCATGGCACAGGTAATGTACTGCCGTAGGAGACCCGCTGGAGGTCCAAGCAAGTGGCCAATTGTTTCGGCACTCAGGGCATGCTCATAGGCTCTATGAAGCCAAACTTGGGCCATTCCGAGGGAGCTTCTGCCATCACAAGTAGGTATTCTCAAAGCCGTCGTTGCACTTGAACACCAAACAATTCTTCCTAACATCAAATTCGACACCCCAAACCCGAATAGTAAGTTCATTTCATGACAATAGTTCAATTCAGCTGTGCTTTAACTTAAGTACCTAGTTCCCTGGAAAGAAGCCAAGTTCACTGTCCGTACCGACGGACCGCTACCATGGCCAACGGACCGATGCGAGCGAATGAGCGTGAATTCATTTGGTATAGGAGGCTCTAATACACATGTACGCTCCCCCACGTTCCCTATCTTCCCTTATTCCTTGACCACTCTTGTCACGTATACACGGATAGAATTACTTGGCCATGTGTTTGTTAAAGGAGTCGGGGCCTGCAAACGTCGTGCTAGAGCTCACATCAATTCCTAGAACACTGGTCTAATGTTATATAGTTCATCTTATTAGACTCGGCAAAGATCTTTCGGGCTTGGTGACGCAGGAGATACCCGGGCGCCTAATGGAACAACAAACCTTCTACCGAGAAACTTCCTTTTGATATCGGCAAACCATGCTGAATCTTTGAAGACAGTATCCAAGGGTGTCCAGGAGCACATAGCGGAGTCTCCCAAACAACTGGAATCCTTAGTCTATACCTTAGCAGAGCGAAGAGAGCACCTTAGGCTCCGAGGTTTCGGTATCACTAATGCCATATCTCCAAGTCCACTTCATCAATCACAGTAAAGATCAGAGGCAAGGATCTAACGACATCGCCTTTATCTTCACTGGACAAGGGCTGAGTGGCCACACATGGGACGACAATTAATATCAGAGTACCCCACGTTCAAAAGGCGTCTTGACGAAATGGATCAAGTCCTTCAGTCACTGGACCATGCATCAAAGTGAAATATCACAGATGCCCTCCTGAATATAGACGACAGAGCTATTCTGGCCGAGCCAGAGTTCTCGCAACCCATGTGCACCGCAATCCAAATCCCGCTGGTGGATTTCTTGCAAAATTGGGGAGTAACCCCTACCACTGTCATCGGACACTAGTGGGGAAATTGCTGCTACATATGCGGTTGGTATTCTCACAATGAGGGAAGCTGTCATGGTCGCTTTCTGCGCGGTTATGTCTCCAGAAAGTCGACGATGCGCGGTGGGATGGCAGCTGTCGGTCTGGGGCGGGACAAAGTACAGCCGTACCTGCCCCCAGGCGTTCGAATCGCCTGCGAGAACAGCGGCCAAAATGTAACAGTAAACGGAGATGTGAAACCTTTGAAGAAAGTGATGTCTCAAATCAAGACAGACTTTCCCGACACCTTCATTCGCAAGCTACTGGTCAAGATGACTTACTATTCACGTGAGTGCTGTCTTCGTCGATGGTTTGTATCATTTAATCAAAACCAACAGATCAGATGGAACAGATCTGAGAGAAATATCACGAATTGGTACATGGTCATGTGAATGCCAAAGCTCCTCGGATTTGGTTCATTTCAAGGGTTTATGCTAAAATACTTGACCAGGCTAGTGACTTTGGACCTAAGTACTGGCAGGAATCTGGAAAAGCCGGTTTTGTTCCACTCGGCGGCGAAGAAACTTCTTGTTGAATGTCCGAACGCCTCAATTCACCTCGAAGTTCGTCCTCATGGAGCATTGGCTTGGCCCTTTGCGACAAATTTATAAGGAGCAAAAGTCTTTTGCTACCACTCAATACTGGCCCTCTCTTACTTGTGGAAAAGATGACACACAGGCGTTGCTGGAGACTATAGGCCAACTGTATTGTGGCGGCGTGAACGTTCAGCCTATTGTCTCTTCTGGGACCAAGGTCTCCACGCAACCCCTTCTTACCCATGGCATTATGATGAAACTTACTGGGACGAGACATGATTCGTATCTAGTTGGAGTATCCAAGCCATAAACAACATGATTTATTGGGCATTCGTGTCCTAGAGGCAAGCGACGTAGAACCCACATGGAGAAATGTGATACGCATTACAGAAGTTCCATGGCTTCGCGATCATGCTTTTGGGAATGATATCGTTCTCCCCCCAGCTGCCTATGTGGCAATGGCTGGAGAGGCAGTGTCTCGACTTCAGCAAAAGGAGGACAGCCAAACAGGATACACGGTCAGAGAACTTCATCTCACAAGCGCCATGCTGTTGCATAACAACAAGCATACAGAGGTCATGACTACCTTAAGACCCAAGATTCTCACTGCAAAACAAGATAGATCCTGGTACGAGTTCACACTCATATCGCATGATGGGAATTCCTGGACTCGGTACTATCGTGGACTCATTGCAATCGGTAGCGCCTCAAAGACGCCAGATGTCAGAGTCAATACTTTCCCTCGGAAGGTAGATTCTGATCGTTGGTACAAGACCATGGCTCGTGTTGGTTTGAACTGTGGACCCCGGTTCAACGATCTGCGAGATAGCACCTGCTCGGCCACGGACCCTGTTGCATCTGTCAAAGTCACGAACAGGCAACAAAGACAGAGTCATCATATGCGCTTCACCCTACGACGTTGGACATTATTTTCCAGTTTTGGCTAGTGGCTGAGAAACGTGGGGTTTATCGCGATTTCAAGACGTTAATGCTTCCAACTTTCGTAGAGGAGCTTTATGTGGGTTGTGGGACCTCGAGCACAATTGCTTTCAACACCACCACAAAAGGCCGATCGACCTCGTCACATGGTGTCGTTGATGGAAAGACAGTCTACTATCCGAAAGGTCTAGAAGGCACGCCTATTGGAAGTGTGGAGAATGACACGGATACGGAGTTCAATGCGCAACAGCTGCAATGGAAACCTGATTTCGACTTTGCGGATCACACAAAGCTCATCACGGGCCGGGAAGATGCAAATAGGGATTACGAACTCCTTGAACGCCTGTTTGTACTTTGTGCTGTAGAGTCGAAACGCAATGTCGCGGGCGTTCAACCGTCCCAGCCTCATTTCGTTAATTTTCTGGCATGGCTCGACAAGCAGAATAAACGGTTTGTCGAACCTAGTTATCCGCTTGGAGGACTCTGCGAGCTTGGAGAGACTTGAAAGCGAAACGCGAGTTAAAATGATCGATGATTGTCTGGAGAAGATTAAAGCTACCCAAGCCCGATCTATTGATAGCTGTCTGGCGCTCATACAAACATCTTACCAGTATAATCGAAGGGAACCACCGACTTCCTCGACCTGCTCCTCCAAGACAACATTCTGCAATCTATATACGGCTAGATGAATGACATCCAGGATATCACCGCGTTGTTCTCCCTGCTAGGCAATACCCGGCCTCAGCTCAAAATCTCAGAGATTGGTGCTGGCACCGGAGGTCTGACTTCTAAGATTCTCCAGAGTCTACAGTCTGAATATGGCCAACGCCTGTATCTCAATTACATGTTTACTGATGTCTCTTCTGGATTTTTTGTTCAGGCACAGAGCCGTTTCAAATCTTACATTGGGATTGAATATAAGGTATTGGATATCTCCAAGGATCCACTACAATAAGGGTCAGGGAGGGAGAATACGACTTGATTGTGGCTTCAAATATGCTGCATGCCACTCCCGTCTTGGTCGAGACTGGCGAATTGTCGAAAGTTACTATAACCCAACGGCCGTCTGTTCATGCAAGAGCTATCACCTATCACCAGAGGCGCAAACTTTGCTTCGGGCTGTTCTCTGGGTGGTGGTTAGGTGCTGCGGAAGACTTACGAGTCGACAAGCCGTTCAGAGGAATGGGATGTCAGACTTCGCGCAGCTGGCTTTGACAGACTAAGCTCAGGCACGCTTGATGGCGACAAGCCATACTACCTGAACGCCAATATGCTCGCGCAGCCAGCAATTAGGACAAACTATCAAACTCGTGTGACACTGCTAACACATTCTCGTGAGCTTGGCCCCCTGGCCCAGGCAACTCGAGAAATTATCAAGCAGATGGGATACCAGCTGGATCATTGTGTATGAAAAAAACCCCGCCTTTTGGTCGGATATCATCTCCTTCCTTGATATCGCAGATAGCGCAAAGCCCCTACTAAGAGATATCCAAAAAGATGATCTTCACACCCTGCTAGACATCATTGACGAGCTCTCACAACCAACCCTTCTCTAGCTCACAAAGGCTGGGCAAATTAAATGCGACGATCCTCACCATGCTCAAGTTCTAGGACTTGCCAGAACCGTCCGCGCCGAGCCTGCCGTCAACTGTGCTACTATGAAAGTACACGATATAAGCGATGGTCCTGCACCAGCAATAGTGGGAATCTTGCGCAAGATTCAACGAGACCGACAAATCGACAGCGACCTGGATCCGGACATGGAGTACGCATGGATCAATGGAGCAGTCCATCTGAGTCGCTTCCACTAGTTTTCAGTGGCAAGGCTCTCGCAGATCCAGCCCCTGAGGCGAAGCGTCTTGTTGTTGGCCAGTGTGGAACGCTACAATCTCTACAATGGAGAGCTCAAAATTTTGAGACATTGGGGTCAGGAGAAGTACGGATCCAGACTTTGACTATTGGCATGAATTTCGGAGAGCTCATGGGCGCGCTGGGAATCATCGATATTGATACTGCTGAAGGCCGGAGCGGAGGTGTCGATGCATGGGGTCGCGAATCTTCAGAAAAGCCAGTCTGTACACATACATAGCGCTGCAGGAGCTCTAGGTATTGCGGCCATTAGCGTTCCTCGGTGGCTTGGGGCGGATATCTATGTCACCACTGACTCTGAAAAGAAAGTTGAGTTTCTTGTGAGCGAACTCCATGTGCCACGTGAGCGCATCTTCAACTCTCGCGATGATAATTTTGTGAGCGACATCATGAGGGTCACTCATGGTACTGGTGTCGATGTGGTGCTCAATTCATTGTCTGGTGATCTTCTCCACGCTTCGTGGAAGTGCGTGGCTGAGTTCGGTACGTGTTTGACTGTATTTTATCCAGGAAACTGCTGACTTATGAAATCCAAGGCACTCTGGTCGAGGTTGAAAAAAGAGACATCCTCGGTCATGCGCAGCTTGATATGTCCCCGTTCGCTCTGAACCGCACTTTTAGTTGCATCCACGCAAATGTGATGATGAAGAACTTGCCCAAAACCGAGCGCGCATTGGCTAGGATTGTGAACCTTTATGAAGAAGGAAACATCCAGCCGACGATCTCGGATACGTGGCTCGTACTCCGGGATCCCTCAGCGGTGTTACCACGAATTCAAGCCTCGTCAGCGAGCAGGAGTTCTTGGATTGTTTGCAATTGGCTGTGCTGCCCCAATTTGGGGCAGCGAGACGAGGACATGCGAAGCAAGGCAGTTACTGCAACACGAGCCAGATTAGCCAGGTGCCACAGTGCACCGTGTCAATCACAGATCCTCAGAACACCACACTGTGGAAGCGCGACCGGCGCATGGCCATCTACCGTAATATCGAGGAAGTATCCATTGCTGCGGGCGAAGGCGAGACATCGGACACTGTGCGAGCGTTTATCAACTCATTGATGGCTGACCCCAGCAAGCTGGATGATAGAACATCGCCGAAGCTGCTTGCACGCGCGATTGGTTTGCGGGTTTCCAAGTTCCTGATGAGTGATGATGAAGATGAAGTCGATCTTTTGCAGACGCTGGAGGCACTGGGTGTGGATTCGCTGGTGGCGATTGAGCTGAGGAACTGGTGGAAGCAGAGCTTTGGAGTGGAGGTTTCGGTTCTGGAATTGACGCATAGCGGGAGCTTGAAGCAGCTGGGTGAGTTGGCTGTGAATCGTCTCAAGGCGAAGTATTCGCCCAAAATGGTTTAGATTTGTTGGTATCAGAAGGGGATGATCACTTCTACTGCATTGTTCTAATGCTGTAGACTTAATCCGTTGATGTTGTGGGATCGTCCTGCATCGACCAATCAATACTCTATCATGGACGATGGGGATGGATAGGCCGGAGACCTACTGTACTCCGTAGTGAGTGCTTGGCTGAATTGCCGGGGTTTGAGATATATTATTCATGCTTGGTCAGAGTTTGTATTGATAATTGATTCATCAAGGACAAGAAGGCATGAATTTTTGTTTTTCTCGTGGTTCAGTAGGCTGGGCATATGGAGCTATTGACTTACGCTAATATCTCGACTTAATGTTTTTAAGAGGGCGAACGGCAGTGAGTGCATGGCACCAGTCGATGCAAGAATACTACATGGAATTTTTATTTCCCACAGAAGCTCTCTTTTTGGATTTAGCCTTACTCCACGCAAGTCTTTGGAAAGTTCCAATTATACAATACCAAAAATGCCTCAACTGTGTCGAAATGCTCGATGCTCGGAAAATACAAGATCGAATGCTATCTCACACTTATTTTTGTAAGTTGGGAAACTCTTTGCATTCTCAGCCATCCTATCTGGCGTGCTTGCAGTTGATTCTAAACCGCTACGAATGCCTTCTTTCTAAAAAGGCCGATGCCCAGGGCGAGTACAACATTGCGCTTCATAGGCGGCAACTTGTTTTTTTTTCTGCTCCTCCTTTTCATAAACCTCATCTCGTCCTTTACAGTCCTTTATAATCTGTCAGCATGTGTTTTCCGGATTTTGCTATAACTTACGGAGCAACCGCCGCTTGCGAACTTGATCGCACTGATGCCACCCTTTTTGCTGCATGCCTGAGCCTGGTTTTTAACTGCTCGGTCACATTTTTCAAATGACACGGGTTGTTCTTTGATTCCGACAAAGTGGAAGCATTGGGAATATCTGGTGATTGCTTGGCCGCACATGATGGACTTGGGTAGGTGGGAGTGGTAGTTCAAATGTTGGAGAGCTGCGTATGATAAATCTTGCGACTCAGTTGGTTTATCCTGTTGGAGTAAGGAGGAAGCTTTGAAGTTTCGGCATTGCGCTCTTTTATATCGGAATCTTAAACACGAGCGTCACGCATGGCTGGTGGGTTGCTCATTATTCGTTAAGCCTGAGTGCTAATATCAAACTTGATGGAAAAGAACTAAGTGAACAGTTTGACTCATGGAGCGTTGTGCTGTAGTGAAGTGCAAGCCAGCAAATCTTTTTTCGAAGCTGTTTGGACGATAAAGGTCACGCAAAGAAGATCGATAACATCATAAATCGCTGCAGATTTGGGGTTTTAATAGAAGCACAGGGAAGATATAATGAGTTTTTACCCACACATGAAGTTGTGGGATAGCCGCTAGTGTTTGGAGTTTTGGTGGACTTTCTTAGTGCATAGAAGGTGAGATGCTTAAATGAGCCAGTTGAGACTGGGAAGACAGAGGCGGGCGTTTGTACCGCTATATACATGTTCCTAGGGTTAGTCGTACATGCTACATCTTTGGGACGGATACCTTGACTTCTGTCAATCAAGGACCCGCGATCTACTTCTGCAATACAACTTTGAGGGTGATTGAGGCTGGTCCGCATATCCCCCAGTTCCCCACAATTTCAACAGCAAGGAAACTTATTGCGAAGATTCTAACCTCAGTACATTTATATAATTCTTCCAATAACACTTGATCGGTCCTCTTTATCTATATCAGGAAAGGCATTCTTACTGGGCACATCCCGTCCAAAAATTCAACACTATGGAATCCATACACATCCCGACACGCATAGCCAACTTTCCGAGCAATGGAACAGGAGCAGGAGATTCTTGGCCCTCCACTTCGGGTGGAGAAATGTAGACACTGAACCCAGATTCCGACCTTCAACGTGCCGCACATATTTCAGGCGGAGTTAGGTGAGATGGATATTAAGTTGCGTGGGGAGGAGTAGAGAATAACGAGGGAAGGAATGTTACAGTATTACATGCTGGTTATATGGATAGTGATGTGATGAAACAAACTTCTTCTGATTAATATTTTTGGACGGACCATGATTTGACACAATTTTGAATTGACGTTATCCACAGCATTGCTGGGAGGAGGTGAATCAAAAGCTCGTATTATGGGAGACATAGGAGACATGAAGCAAGCAATTTCATGACTAGAAGTTTGATAGCAAGTGGCCAAATAGTTTATACTTCGCCGTATTCGGTTCTAAGCTAGAAGAGCCGCCTCTATTCCCACCATAGATCAGATATTTTTAGCACAGTTCTGGGATATTATATAGAAGCACAAGTACAATCAAAATGTCAAGACAAATAATTGTCTCATCAAGCTTAAAAGATATTGGCAAAAACGGCTAGCAAGAATGTAGGCAGAAAGAAAAAGTCGACATGGCATAAATAAAGGCAGTCATATACTGATTCACGTTTAGTGGAGTAAAACTAGTCCCTGAACTCCTGAAGAGATATATGAGACTAGAGAATGATTGTCAACATCTGAAGAGAGGTAACCCGTGCTTCAAGTTTGAACGGACGGGTATTATCAATTGCATTCAAATCAAACTTAGTTCTCGTCGTCCCCAACTCGCCCAAAGTTTGTTAAGACCAGTAACCCTCATCTTCTACCGCTTCCCTCTGCGCCTGGTAAGCTCTTCGGCAGTCTTCTTTCCTCTGACACGACTAGCTGGGTTAGCAATGACCTGAGCATTCCTAAGTCGCTAACGTACAGCACACGGTCTTGTGGTATCTTCTAGTTCCTGCCGCAGAAAAATCTCGTTGCATTCGCTATCAGGCCTCTTGCATTTGATGATCTTCGATCCGGTGTTATGTCCACACTCAAAGATCTGAATGAGTTGGTGACACATTTCTGGGTGGGTTTGGATGAGTTTGAAGCGGAGTATTTCGCGGGGCTTCGAGACCGTGGGATTGAGTAATGGATCTTCTGTGACGTGGAGACTGTTGATTGTAGGACGTTACCCTTTGCTCATACAGAGACGGATAACACCACATTTGACAGCTGTTATCTCTTAATCGATGAGGCAATCCATCTGGAGAACCAGTTGGTGATTGCCTGGCTGAAAGTGCAACCACAAACATCCCAACTGATATTTGGGCTCAAAGCTTTGTGTTGTAGCCAAACTGAGGGAATCAGCCCTTGATAGTCTCTCCTTTCCACGTGAGGATAACGTCCCTCTCACTCTGCTCCCCACCCCCATACTTCAGCCCAACACCAACGCCCTCCAACCCCTCCTGCTCTGCCCTTTTATTCCAAAGCATCTGCAACACCCTCCCATCATCCTCACAAAGCACATACCCCATTGGCCACCTACTCCTTCCCAGAGCCTCCCGAACCCCCTTAGAAGCCGGCTTCTTCGAGACCAAGAAGCCAAGCACGCCTGCACCCCTCCATCCCGTCGGCGCCCCAACAAACGCTCCCTCCAGTTCCCTCACAACTTTAGGTTCAGCCTTGCCTGCCAACGCTTTGCATTGGATGAGCACTTTCAGGGGCTGGAGTGAAGATGGGAGGTTCCAGGTGCCGATGAGGTCGATCCCATAGTCAGACCTGCCGCCTATGCGTTTGAGGGATAATCCGAGGCGGGGCAGTGCGGTTTGCACGGCGTATTCGTAGTAAGTTCCTACGTAGGTTGTGCTTTTTGGGTCCATGTCTATGCGGGAAGCATACTGAAGGAATGAAGGGAGGTCATGGTGGTTTGAGGTTTGGGGCTCTGGATAGGATAGTTCTTCCGAGGAGGCGTTTGTGGTGTATGTTTGGAGCCAAAGTGACTGTTGAGCTGGGCGGAAGTGCCGTACATGTGGAAGTCGACGGAGCATAGGGGTTTGGCGTTTGTGTTTGTCAAATGAGACTCATAATGCTATTCCTCCTGGCTCGTTTCAGTTGACCCAAAATAAACAGACAGAGAGATGTGCATCGATCCAGAGAATGTCTACAGCTCAAAGTTTGTGTAAAAGAAGTGAAGCGTGCCAAACAAAAAGTTGAAGTCGGAGATTAAATTAACCCCCACCCCAGTTCCGTTGGTGCGTTTTGATTGGCTGCGTCGACATTCTTCAATTGACATCTTGGTTCCTCAGCCTCAGCCTTGTCGCAAACGACAACAATCTTGGTCAAGATGGCTGATAAATTAACGCAATTACAAGATGCTGTTGATCAGGTATTGCTTCCCTTAGCTTCCACAAAACTTGTACTGAAACCATTCAGCTCGCAAACCAGTTCGTCGCCTCACTTTACTACGTCCACAAACACCACGACCTGAAGACCCTCGGCGCGAGTGACAAGATCCGAGAAGAGAAGAAGGATGAAGCCGCACAGCGAGAGCCAGATAGTAGGCGTCCTACAGTTCCCTCACATATACGCAGCTAACAGTTTGGGACAAAGTCGAACCCGTCTCCGCTGATGAATTCAAGGCCGGGCAGAGAGAACTTGCGCAGGACCTGATAATGAAGGAACAGCAGATCGAATTATTGATATCGGTGCTACCTGGGCTGGACAATAGCGAAATGGACCAGGAACGTATGATTAGACAGTTGGAGGATGAGCTTAAGGTTGCGGAGGAGAAGAGGAGGGAGGCTGTGAAGGAAAAAGAGGAGGTTTTGGCGAGGTTGGAGGGGGTGATACGGAGTGTGAAGAGGCCTTGATTGGAGCTTGTGGGTTTTGATCATTGCTATTTCTGCGCGTGGACTGGCGTTTGGCATACCCTGGGGCATCGAATGGGCGTTTAGGAATGGATATAATGGCATAAAGCATTGCTATTAATTTCGTCTCATCTATGTCTTGCAAATCGCAACGCTATTACTGGTCTATCCTAGACCTCTAGATATCTATGAGCATGCGTACGATTTGGTGTTGTTATCAAATTCAAAATGTCTTGAAGAACTGCGGGAACAAAGTCCTGAGCTCTTCCAAGTGCCGAACCTGATTCTTGCAAGGCTTGACGGCAGGTAGAGGTTCCCCTTCTTCAACAAGATGCGTGGTTGTCCACCCAATCTCTTCAGCCTTCCCACAGTTCAGCGCCGAATCATCTGTCGCTGTCAGCTCTGCACCAATCAAAATTAGTCTAAAACAGCTTACCAACGAAGTAACAATCCTTCATTTCTTTCACTCCAGCTTCACTCATAGCTTTATCAAACATTCCCAAGTGAGGTTTGCAAAGCATCGGCCTCTTGCCATAATCGCAGAATGTCATGCCTTCAAACATATCCTCAATTCCTAGCAGTCGTACTACACGCTTCCCGTGGGTGACATAGGCGTTGGTAAACAGCCAAAGCTTGACTTTGGTTTTATCCACATCATCGAGAAGCTTCCGGAGCTGGGCATCTGGAGTGAGGATTTCGTCGAGAGGGAGAGCATCATCGACTTGAAGATTGTACTCGAGTGGGTCGATCTGATGGTGCCGTACGAGACCTTCGATAGCCAGGCCGTACGTCTTGTAGTATTCTTGATGAAGTCGATAGGCTTCCTCCTGATCCAGCTCCAGATGCTTCATGAAGTAACCATCGATCAATACTGTCATGTGATCGTGGACCTTCTTACCTGGGAAGAGTGTGAGTCAGAATGGAAAACGCCAAAGAAATACTGGGTATGAGAACATACTCTTTGAATAAAGCTGTAGAGAAATATATTAGCTAGCACCTGAAAATAATAATTGAGGTACGCACGCAATTGTCAATATCAAAGAAGAATACTGGTCTTGTATCCGCCATCTTTGCTTCCACTATCGTTGTTGTGTAAGTTGTCCTGGAAGAAGATTGTCTCGGTCTGCCTTCAGGGAAGAAGGAGAACCGGTTTTATGCTGCCTTGACACGGAATTCAGACGTTGTACGGATTATTCCCACTTGGGTACAACGGCAATGTGAATATACATGAGAGATCTTGACTTGGACTCCGGGTTTCGCATGTACCCCCAATGAGGAATTCGAGACGAGAACTAGAACTAGGGGTGCGACTAGCGGCTCTGATTATTTCATCGCCGGAACTAACAGCTAACCTCTTGCTAATAATCTCTCGAAATTTCCAACTCTTTCATCCTCGAGTCTTGCAACACAATCGACATCTAGTGTCCAGAGTAATTTGCTATTGTTTGTTCGCTTTTTACACTGGCACAATTATCATTTGCATATAGAATTAACTAACAGGCAGCTACCCCGTTGGAAGAATGGCCCAAGGGGCTGTCGCGCCTGTCACCATTCCAAATGGAGTTGTGCCACCTCTGACCGTAGAGGAACTGCGCGAATTGGCAGAGTATGAGAAGATTATACAGTTTCGCGATGCTGTTCTAGCAGGAACCCACCCGCGGATTAAGATAGCACCCCATCTTGTTGGAAAACAAGCAAATGCGACTCGAAATTTCTCCTCGCCTATTACTTCGAATCCTCGCGCAAATAACGTCACACAACGATCTACCCCAAATTCCCACCTCGAAGACGCGTCTTTTCATCGCTCCCCCAATAATAGTCGACCAGGTCCGGCTGCGCAGATTTCCAAATCGGGAAAGTCTGAGATCAATCCAATTCTCTTGGAGAAGTCTGACGATCTCATCAAAGCTGAGATGCAATTACAAAGGCAGAGGTTGGAGCGCAATTTGAGGGACCAGATTGAGAAACAACGTATTGCAACGAAAGCTGCACTACAAACATCTGAATCTCTTCCTAATTTTGATATTTCTGAAGTTTTGTCAAAGGCACAGGCTATTGTGCACCCTTCTATTCAAGTGGAGGTCCAACCTGCGATGGCTGATGACGCCGCAAGTGATTCTTTTGATGAGAATACTTTCTACTCCAGTCAACATGATTCTTCAGCTTGGTCAAACTCTTCACAAGGTCAGAAAGAACCCGTCCAAGTTCACTCGGGTGGTTTTGTCTCTGCTGGAGGGCGTCCTGGCGAGTCAATCTCCACCCAAAGTCACATTCAAGACCAGCGGAAGGTCGTGGCTAGTGCTTCGCTATCCACAAATAATCAACCAGCAGCTCAAAAGCAACACTCACAGCACTTGACAGATGCAGCAGATGCAGCAGATTTTCAAAGGCAACTTTCAGGACTGGGTAATTCTGTTTCGCATGCAACTACCGGAGTAGCAACAAACCGTAACTTCACGGACTCGCCACACCAACAAGGTGAAGTTGGTACGCATAGCGTCTCGACGGGGCCAAACGGTTTAAGTCGTGATGATCAAGCTACCGTACAAAGAACTACGGATGATCTCTTGAGACAAGCATTTGTAGATGACCGGGCTTCGCCTGTGATTCATACCCACAATCTATCTCCATTTGCCCCTCAACCTGCTCGAGTTTCCCCATTGGCTACTGCAAGAGAACCTCCAGTCCTTCGAGAGAATATTCTTGCTGATGAAGCTGCGCCCGCCCAAGTGGCGGCATTGCGAAATCAGCCCACAGGAATCTCCAGTACAGATAGTTCTCCAAAGGGAGTCAAAGCCGCCGAAAAGAAGAAAGGAGGAAATAAGAAAAAGAAGCGCAAGGCCAAAGACAGTGCCGACACTCCGGATTCCCCATACATCAAGCCCGAGCCTCGGTCCCCGTCACCATTCCCTGTTGCTCCTTTACCCCGACCGCAGAAGAGACAGAGACAGTCTGGTCAGTATGCTGCTGAGCTTAATTATGATGAGCCCAGATACGGTGCAGAAGGGGATACACAAGCACGCATCCCGGAGCCGCATGCGGAGTTGCGCGAGTCCCGAGCATATCAACGAGCCGACGAAGCCTATGAACCTGTTTTCCGCCGGCCTCCACTTCCTCTTCGTCGCGTGGAAGATGATGCCTATCGACGTACTGCCAGCGATACATATACTCGACAGCCCCAATCTCCCGCTGTATATGTCACGCCATCTTATGCTCATAACGATGCTCGCTCCGCCAGGGCAGCCTCGCATGCCATTGTGGATCGTAGAGTTGAGGAACCCCCATACTACGGCCAACCTGCTGTCAGAACTGCTGTGCGACCAGATGCGGATCGTGAGCGATCTAGATCTCCTATCTTACGTGATCGTAGATCACCAGTAGCTATGGGCCCTCCTCGACAGGCAGTCCGCATTGTTCGAGATGAATTTGGCAACGAGTACTATGATCCTTCACCTGTACGCCAATCTGTAGCACCACCACCCAGGTATCGTGGGGAAGTGGTGTACGAGCGACCGCCAGTAAGAGTAGTATCTGCCCGACCAGACGTGTATGAAGATGATGGGATTGTCTATCGAAGGCCTTCACCAACTCCAACAATTGCCAGGCGTGTTGTCACGCAACCGGAATATGCTATGGCACCCCCATCTGGGTATCGATCTTACCGAGAGCGGGAATATTCTGTCCGTCCGTCTGGAGAAGAATATGTCCAGCGTCGTCCAGTATACAATGAGCCGGTCCGCGAATATGCACCTAGAGCACAAAGCGTCCGCCCAGACGCAATACAATATGAAGTTCGCGGCGAAGCTCCTCGTGATTATGCTCCTATGGCTCCCGCTGTCCGCGACGAGGCTTCACAGGGTTATGTTAGAGCTGCGAGTGTTCGACCTGACGCAGTGAGATATGAGGAGGTACCGCGGCAATATGCTACTCCTCGAGTCCAGGCTCTGCGCGAAGAGGTTGTGCGCGACTATTCTCCAAGACCCATCAGCGTCCGTCCGGATCAGACGAGATACGAAGTTCGCGAGGATCTTGAGTATGCTAGGGCTCCGGTGGTGCGCGAAGAACCGCCACGAGATTACGCCAGAGCAGGAAGTGTACGACCAGATGCTATCAGGTATGAATTGCCGGGGGAATATGTTGGAAGAATGCAAAGTGTCATGCCCGAACCGCCACCTCGAGAGTATGCTTCAAGCGTACGCCCGGAGGCCCGACGGGAGATGATACCGCAGGCTCAACGTGAATTCAGTGTTCGGCCTATTGATTCTCTGAATCGCCGGGAACAGGTTCCTGTGGGAAAGGGGGAGAGATTCTACGAAGAGGTTCCTGGACAGAGACCAGCTCCGGTTGCTTTTATTGAGCGACCTAGAGCTAGGGAATCATCTGTGCTTGTGTATGCGGATGATGTGCGGAGGGAGATGTACCGATAGGGTTGGTGTGTAGGTTTAATCAAGGCTGGAAGTCGCCGCTGAGAGCTTTATCTGCTGATATGGGGGTGATGGGATGGGAGTTGAGACGAAGTCGTCATTGTGACTGTAATTCAATGTCTTTATGAAGCATAGCATTGGGGCGTATCTGATTCTACTCAATGGGAGCACCAGGAGCACCGCAAGCATTTTTATAAGGAGCGAAAATTGGAGGGCCTTTACTGTACTGTACAAATATACTTTACCATGAGTGACTGAAGTCTGGAATAAAGCCAGGACGTCTACTCCTAAACATGAAACAACCTAACAAAATAAGCTTCATGTACAAATTAAATCGCCTTACCATCTATTTCCTGCCAAAATCCTGCACGTCATCTACCAATATCCTCGCCAGCACCGGTCCGGCAAGGTTCGGAAACCCTACTGTATCTCCGCATTCTTGGTCTGATGGAAAAAACTAAAGCCCGCTGTGGGGCTTTCCAAGCTATGGGTGTCATGAAATCTTTCAACACCAACCACACAAATACTTTGTAGATGAATACCTATATCCAAGTAAAACGGATCCTCATACTGTAAAGCCAGCTAAGAAGGACGAACGGACTGCCCTAGTATTAGTAGATCTTTACTGAAAAAGAGATAATAGGGGACCTGGGCCCTGGCGATCAGATGCCGAGTCTAGGATGATGTGATCTAGTTCTTGGGACGGGGAACCGGGAGAGATGATTCTTATTTGTGGCTCTGGCTTGACTTGACTTCGACTTTGCTTTGACTTTGTGGGATGGACGGGCCATGTGTTCGAGACTCGAGGGGAGGCTTTGACTTCTTTCTTGATTTTTGTAGGTGAAGAGCAGGTTCTGTTTATAAAGGAAGGTCTTGCTGGATATCGGCAAGTGCAGTGCGAGTGGCCAGATGGAGGAGGGGTAGACTAGACTAAACAGCTGTTGGGCTCTCTAGACCAATGACGTTGCTTCAAATATGGATGCTTTCAGGGTATGGTACTCCGTACTTGGGGGGGGGGCTCGATGGACGAATCCCATCCCGTCGTATTGGGTGGGTAGGTGTAGGGTAGCTTGTTCTTGTTTACGGAGCGGAGTACGAAAGGTTGAAGCTTAGAAAGTCATAGAATAATGATGATGCTTCAACTCAAATTGGTAGACGGGGATATACTTTGAAGTAGGTATAGGTATAGGTACGGGTATAGGTACAGGTACAGGTGTACAGTAGGTATAGCCAGAGGTCTATAGTTACCTATCCTTTTAGATGTCATTTGGAATGGAATGGCTCTCGTCATCGGCTCAGCTTACATTTTCAACACTTACGGCGTATTATTCCCTCCTCCCTGAGCTGAGCGTACAACGGCGACCCAGCCCAGCCCAGCCAGCTCGGAAGTATCCGTAGAAAAGATCAGGCCTCGATCTGCACTTCACCTCAGCTGTGGAACAGCCCACACTCCCTGATTTTACCTTTGCTCGACACGATCCGTACAGTACCGGTACCTCTGTACCATCCAACAACACAACCTCGGAAACACCAAATCTCCTGACAGATTGATTGTCTCGTGAGGCAAGAGCTTTCAATAATTCAATTCAATTCAATTCAATTACCATTCCATCCGTAATAATCCGTGCTGCGCTTCTGCTTCTGTGCTGTGCCCCCTGGTCGATAGAAATTCCAATCGGACGGCGCCCCGAGAAGGACGATTTGACTGCACGTCGCTAAACCCAACACAGCCGCTTACTGTACACGACCACAATCAAGTCTGGCTCTGGCCTCCTTCCGCTCCTCTCCTCTGCTCTCCTCTCCTCGCAGGCACGAGACACTTGTTCAACGTCTCAACCTCACCACGCCCTCCGCCAGCACCGGAAGTCTTCATCATGAACAAATTAGCAAACATGCGGCATTGGTCAGATAGGATGGCTCCTGGCTTTGGCATGTCGAGGCCAAACCCCAACAATATGAGCATGCCAGCCATGACGCCGCAACACAAGCCCGTCCACGGATCGCCCATCTCCCCAACGTCCGAACAAGCAACCATCCACTACTCCTTCAACGTCCCCTTTGCCTCCGATCTGGCTGGGCCAAACACAGAAGACATTCTGTACGCGACGACCGGTGCTGTTGAGCGATGGACGCATCCCGAAGACGCGCCAGACGACGTCCCGATATACGAGCTTCCTGTACATGCACAGAACGTCATCAATCTAAGAAGGCTTTGCAAAGATCTCTCGAGTGGACCGCTGCCCATAGAAGCTCACGTCAAGTCCTCAGAGCCAAAACGTGTCAAGGGCCAGGTCACCAATGTGTGTCTTTCGGGAAGTCCGGACTTGGTACACAAAAGTAGAGAGGCGATTCTAAATGAAACGCCGTTGGCATTGGTAAGGCTAGCACCTTTCATGCGTGGTTTGAAGCTAATATATATAATAGCGTTGTGCTGTGGTTGATATTGATGGGGAATTGGTCATTGATACAGCTGCCACGGCTCTGAAGACCCACGTCATCGATCAACTTGATCGTATTGCAGGATTCTGTGGTGTTGATGTCTTCCTTCTCGGACCCAAATTCGCCCCGAGCGAAGTATCAAATGCAAATGGTGACCCGGGTCGGGATCCACGGTGGAGAATTGCTATCTACGGTGATATGGAAAGTGCCGAGCATGCAAAGACGAGGGCCTTGATTTTCATTGACAAACTGGTGGGTGCTAAAGGCATTAATATCGGATATTTGTTAACAGTCTCTTAGCTGGGACGCGTTGTTGACGGCACGATCCTCGAACTCTCTCTCCACACTGTCGTATGCGGACGATCTCGAAAGAATATTAAGCTGATAGAGTCGGCAACTAACACCGCAATCTACTTCCCGCCCCCGTTCTCCCAGGTCTACAGATATTGTCCTGCTGGCGCCCAAAGACGTAATCCGGAGGAGATTTTCATCACAGGGGATACGCCACAGAATATTGCTATGGCTAAGCAGAAGATACATGAGCTTATGTCTCGTACACGTCTTTTTATGAAAGATACACCGATTTCTGCCGCCAAAATTGACAGCATTCTTCTCAACAGATTGGACAAAGTTCGCAAGATCATGGAAACGAATGGCACTTTCATCCAATTCCCAACTCTTGGTTCCCAACGTGGTTCTCTCAGAATACAGGGTGTTGAGGGACTGCATGTTGAGAGGACCGTTCGAGACATAATGTCTTTGGTAAGTTACTCAAGATCGGGAATTTTGACCACTCTGCTAACACGTTCTTAAGACTGGTCAGTTTTACGGCGCCCAGTGGACCATTTTGCAGGCTGAGACGGCTCGTCTCCCATCTCCAGCTGATGTCCGCACCATGCTTTCTGACATTTGTGCAAACTCCGATGCGGATGTATCTTTTGAAAAGCTCACATTTACCATTACAGGCTCCGATGATGCTGTTAAGGCAGCGTTGATGGTCATTTCCGAAATCAGATTTGTTAGCAGGTCTCAGTACCAAATACGTGTCAAGATTGAGCTTGCAAATGAGCACAAGGAATTCGTTAGTGGGAAAAAGAATGGCAAGATCAACAAGATTATGGGCCAGAGCAGCGTGCAGATCATCTTTGATGGCTTTAGCGAGTACAACTTCAATATCGATGTCTGCGCTGGAAGCTACGAGGCCATGAAGTCCGGTCTAATGCTCGTCGAGCAAGAAATGCCAGCATCTATCTCGTTCCACGTTCCGGATCAGTACCACAAACGCATCATTGGCATTGGCGGCCAGCACATCCAGCGAATCATGAAGAAACACTCAGTCTTTGTCAAATTCTCCAACGCAATGGACCGAGGCGGAGTTGGGCGAGAAGACGACGATATCAAGGTTGATAATGTCATCTGCCGTACACCTGCCCGAAATGCTCAAAATCTTGAGCTTGTCAAGTCAGAGATCCTGGATATGGTCGACCAAGTGGACTCGGAGTTTACTTCGCAGACCGTTACCGTCGAAAGATTGATACACAGGCAGCTCATTGCTCGCCTCGACCAACTTGAAGAACTTGAGAAGAAATGGAACTGCAAGATCAGCTTCCCCAGCACTGAGCAAGCTAGCGATGATGTCACGATCTCTGGCCCAGAGTGGCAAGTCCCCTACTGCGTGGATGCATTCCTCGGTCTGGTTCCAGATCGTCACGAGCTGATTTTGGCGCGCTCGGATGAACTTATGAAATATCTGGAGTCTAATGAGTTCCGAAATGACTTATGCACAAAGCTCAAAACCCAATACGTCGTGGAAGTGCATGTCGGAACGGATGCAAACGAACTTACCGAGGATGGAGGACCTACTGTTACTCTAGAGTGGAACTTTACACGCAACAACGCGGGCGGCGTTCGAGATGCCATTGACTTGTTGGCAGCGTCTCTCGCAGCTGCAGGTGTTGAAGCCACAATCGTCAAGGGGGCTATTGCACGCCCCAAGTCTGATTCCTTCGAAGAGTCCCTACCATTTTTTGACTCGAAGCTCTTGCAGCATTCGGCGCCTGTTTCGACCGATTCGCCAACCAAATCATCATTTGGCGATGATAGTTCTCGCGAGCGCAGTACCATCTTCGACAAACTTCGAAAACCTGGCAGCATGACCTCAATCTCTTCTTTCCTGGACCGCCGCAAGAATAGCTCCCATTCTTCTGCCAATTCCCTGTTTAAAACTGGGGCCTCTGGCAACGTATCTAAGTCATCTTTAATTTCTATCGAGTCGACCAGAAGCTTTAATGCAGACCGCAACCCATGGAACGACAGTGGTGTCAACTTGCCGGACGATGACACTACTCCGTGGCCGACCCGCCATTTTGGCAATGGCAGCGGCAGCAGCAATGAGCACAAGCCCTCTCAACTTCAGCATCCCGGCGATGCGACCCCGAGACACACTATGCGTGCCTCCACCGATAGTGGCCGACCTTCGACTTCTCATTCCACAAACTCGGGATACCCTGGCCCTATTGGGCCACCGCGATCTTAATGCTCTTATTGTTTCCTCGATTTCCTATAGTCATGGATATATACCCTGGCGCGCAATACCCAAATACCAACTTGTGATTTTATCTGCGGTGTTTTCTCGTTCAGCTTTGTTACCCAGCTTTTTGTTTTCCTTTTGCGGCGATTGCGATGATTGGCGATGGTCATTTCGGGTGCGTTTTTGAGAGAGAAAAGCGAAAGATGCGGCGTCGGAATGTTTTGAGAACATGATACAACTATAGAAACTGCGTCGTCAAAAGAGAGGAAAGGAAATACCAATTTGCTTTGGGCTATTATAGTCGCTGGCGCGGGTGGGAAATTTACTTGATGCAATTGCTTTTTGTTTACTTTTCTCTCTACTCTCTTTCGAATAATTTTGCAGTGAGGGTTCCAGGGTTGAGAGGGAAGATGATGGTAGGGGTTTGATGGTGCTTGGGGGTTTCGGTACGATGGAAGGTTGGGATGGATGATTTGGGACGACTCGGGATGAAGGGGAGGAAATGGGGGATGTCACGATACCCAAATGCAATACCGAGAGAATACAAAAGTTTCTTTGACAAGGTGGTGCTGCAGCTCATAGGATGTGAATATGCTAAATCTCGACTGATGCATAACTGCGATAGGCTTCATATCCTCTCATTGCAGCAAGTTACAAACCGAAGGGAAGAGGCAAAATAGAAGAGGTATGCACCGCAGATCATGGCTTTCTCATTCAAAGGATTTGGTGGAGGCTCCTGCATCTTCTTCAGGAAACTCGTGCGTAGTTCGAGACGAAGTTACTCCTTTTGCTCACGAGCGACAAACCTGACAGTGAGAATTAAATTTCACGTCCCAACAACTATCCTTCCTTCAGCCATTAGAACTATGGTTTCATCCTCGGTGCTAGCTTTAGCAAGTGCTGTCCCTCTGCTCGTTACTGACTGTTGCGTGATACTCTTACCTCGAGGTTCTTATTACATCTTGTCACCTTCCTTCCTCACAATGCCGGCTTCCTATTTTACTTTCCTCCTCTTCACCTCCTCCACCGGGCGCGCGACGCGGAAATTACCTAGAAGGCGACATAGATAAGCAAAAGAAAGAGTTGCGCAGTTTCCTCTAATAAAATGAAGCTTACGATAGTACTCGTGCTTCCTACAGGCCGCATGGTTGGTAAGCGTTCACTGTTGACAAACACCGAACACCGAACGCCTATTCCGAGATGTGGACTTGGCGTTCAGTCTCGCCATCTCATTCGCCACTCCTGACATGAAAATTGAGGCGGAAGCCGCACTCATTCTCTTCAACTCCGATGACTTCGAGACGTTAGCCGTATCCGTCTGCATCCAGCTCAACTCTTATCTTCAGGCAAGCTTTGTCTTGTCATATTCTTCATTGCGCGAAACATGGATTCCCGCAGCGGTGTTGGCAGTGTTCTCACACGGAGGCGGAATGGAAAGCAACAGGCCTGTGAGCCTTGTCGCAAAGCAAAGATTGCTTGCGATCACTCCCTACCTACCTGTGACCGCTGCAGGCGTCGGAAGGTTACTGAAAAATGTGTTTACCACGCTGCGCCTATGACGAAGACCACAGGTAAGTCACCTTCTTGGAGGGATATTCCCTTCTTTGGACGTCTCAGGAGCGGAGTCGACTGCTCTTGAAATATTATCTTAACGCCCGTAGAATATTATTTGAACTCCAAGTCAATCATATCAGGCAATACTAACTCCGAGATCTTAATGTTCAGGACAAGCCACTGCTCCACCCGAAATTGAGATCGGAATGAGCCACAGACAACAGCCCTTGCCTACACCTTCTCCTTCTGTTACTGTGTCTGTTACCTCACCTGAGGTTAGCACTACACTGCTAGCACAAGCCCCAAAAGACTTTCAGTCCCCAGCAACTAGTGGGCCCTTCATCAAATCCGGGGGGTTCTTCGGGCCCACCAACTTCTCTGCGGTCTTCCTCGAGAACCGTGACAATCTCGTATCCGGCAATGAGGAGATGCAAATCTCCAATGACTCTGAAGAACCGCTTCCTCCTTCAGAGAGTCTTCAATCCCAAACCTTCCTCATGCTAGCCACCGGCCGTTCCGCGAATTGCAGTCCACGAGTTGAACTTGGTGCCAAGGTGCTTAGATCCTTGCCGGACAAAAACACTTGCAACTTCTTGCTTGAATGGTACTATGAGAAGTGCCATGAATGCGTCGGCTATACACACGTTATCATGAGTTGCGGAAAGAGCGTGTGGCAAACCTACGATTCATTTCTAACCGAACGGACATCAGAAAACATGCAACACGTTTCCGCTATCCTGTGTGAAAACAGCAAAAAGATTCTCGAGGAACCTACCGGCTCCGAGAACCTTTACGCTAGATGGTTAGACTCATTCTGTGGAAGCAACATGAGATGGGAGACTATTGGCCTTGTGTTCAGCGGTCTCGCGCAGGCGACGCTCAGTCTACCGGAACGGGATGCATTCTTCTGTACGCAGATGGGGACTAGAAAGGACAGGAAAGCTTTTGCAGTCGAGATGAAAGAGTGTGTTCAGGCTTGCATCACGCTGAGCAATTGGATGGATTTGATAAATCTCCCAATGGTAACCCTCCTTTCAAGGAACCTCGTTCTTCAGGTAAGCTTATTCTCATAATAAAATGGGTTTTCTCATATGGGAGCCGAGGAGCTTGTGCGGCAGCATTCATATGGGCTCTTGAAACAGCGCCCAGGCCCGCCGCTCTCTTAAAATAACAGCTTCAACTATGCTAATACGTCGACTAGACGATCATTAGTGGCGATACAAGTAAGTCAATTAAGTATGCGTTGTATTGAAATCGCTAACCCTTATCGCAGGTTTGATTGTATGGAGGCAACTAGGAGATCTGGTGAGTGCGTCGACTGCACTAGGGCTTCACAGACAGGTGGCTACGGAACAGCCTATCTCTTTCCTCACAGAGCTGAAGAAGCGGGTCTTTACTGTGATATTCAACTTGGACAAATCAGCATCGGTTCTCACTGGACGGCCACCAGCTTTAAGTTATCGCTATACGCGCTTCAAGCTTCCTTTAGATCTGAGTGCTGAGGTAACAATGGCTGGCGGGGAGAAGCTAATTGCAGCTGTAAACAAATTGGACAAAGATGGGTGGAACACAGATGGTAAGATATACGCCAGTACCATTAATCGCGTCCACGGCATCGACTCCGTGATACTAGATGAAACTCTCGAGTTGTCCCTGGGTGACCCAACAGACTGTACCGAGGAACGAACAACGTTAGTGTATTCGTCCTTCTGCTTAGTTTATCTAACCTTGTCTAGATATCTCATGCAAAAACTGGGAAATTCATTCAATTCCTTGCCCAGCCACTTACATTTCTCCTATTCCGAGCCGCCCACTGGGAAACGTAGTGATTTCTGTTTCTGGAAAGTACTCTGTATACGTCTTTCATATCTAGATCACCGCCTGTTGCTCGAACGAATAGCCTACAAACATGGCTGGCTAGACGGTCAGAGCATGGTTGACTGCGCCACTGAACTGCTCGAGTTGACAGTCTTAATTTGGGTACAGCGAGACCGCTTTGTTGAGCACCAGCATGATTTTGACTGGATGCTAATGGTATGGGGTGTACCATCCTCCGGGGTACTTTGTGTGGAATTGCTGAAACAGTTGAAAAATCCCGGTGCTCCTCATCCCAGATTCAAGCGAAGTGAAATTGTCCAGAACCTCAGCTTGCTCATTGGGTTCCTCGACTGGGTGCAGCCTGCTGCGGGAAACTATCAACTCTGTACTCGCATGAAGTTGATTATCAAAAGAATATTGGATCAGATTTTAGACCCGAGTCCGCCTTCCGCATCCGTCCAACCGGATCACGTTGGGCTCGTAGAGCCTCTGGGTGATTGGATGATGGGTCAGTCCTATGAACCTAGTGATGTGATAGGGCCGTTCGACATGGCGGTTCCACCACCAGGAGCCTTTGATATCAACAGCTATGAGAACGGAGTCGAAAATCTGGATTGGCTCAATAGCATTGACTGGTCAAGAGGGGGACCATGGATCGATTTTGGGGCGGAGCAGGATATCACGGGATTCAAAGGGGGTAGCGAGTTCTGATGACGAGGCAATGAGACCTAAGTGAGGTATTTATTGCTCACAATTGTTTGCTAGTGCAGTACGGAGTACTAAATTGCCCATCTTCGGGCGATGACAAGAACAACGGGGTACTCATTCCCCGCCTGAGGCCGCGAAAGCTTTAGTTCTCAAAGGACTCTTCCCCAATACTCATCATGGACGACATGCTTCAGTCACAATCATGAGAGCCCGGGGACCTCTTACACGCCAACAGGGTGACTACTCTAAACAGGCTCCGGGTTTCAACTGGACGGCAACTAGCCATTTGCAGCTGAAGAACGAGTGCTTTGTTGCAAATCGTTTCCGGGGCCCCGGAAGACATCTGTCCAGACCTATGCTCGAGGAAAGCAAGGTTGTCGCCAGTCCTCTCCGGAGCCTCAGTTTTTCCCGGGTTTTGAGGAAACCCGCCTCATTCATTTCGGCCAAATACGCTCGTATAAGAACGGAATGGGGCAAGAATCCGGCTTTGTGGTACCATGCCATTACGCCGACGTTTGGACTGCCTGTGAGTCTGGTAGAAAGAAGTCTTACCATGAGGCAAAAGAGTAGAGGTTTTTTTATTCTGCAGAAGCCTGAGCAGCGTCGTTGCAAATCGCAGGCGCATAAACGGTACCTTTATTTACATGTGATCTATATTTGGGAGACTGAATCTTGTTTCAATTCTTCAACCAGAAGCACGGATTTCCTTGTATCTATTGCTCGGTTTCAACCAGCTAGCGGTTTACCTCGAAGACGAGCTCTAGAAAGAATAGAGAAAAACCGTAGCATTTGACAGCGTGTGTAACGGCTACTCGCACGCAATGCCTCTATCCAATCAGTGCCTGCGTGTGTGCGTGCGTGCCCGAAGAGGAAATCGAAAGAGATGTTCACTGCACTTCGCAGGCGCGGGGATATTCCGCGAGATTACTACTTTGGGCAATACAGGACAGACAGACAAAAGTTTTGTTGCAGTTCACTGCGCTTCTGCATGATGATGTAGTTGGCCGTTTACTGGCTATGGTCCGCTTTTGGGAATGGGATGGGTTGGCTTTATTTTAGATTGATGGTAGTGGTGTGGTGTGGTGTGGTACTAAGTAGTACGGATTAGGACGAAGAGGGGGGGTTGTTGCATGTCGATTTCAGCCGTACA